>JANAVB010012797.1:0-24308 GCA_029216955.1 Iris pallida | reverse complement strand
CTTGTGGTCCGTATAAATATTGTACGCCATGCCATAAAGATAGTGAGCCACAGTTTTAATGTGACTACAATCGCTGCCAATTCTAAGTCATGGGTGGGATAGTTATTCTTGTGCAGCTTCAGCTGTCGAAAAGCAAAATATCACCTTATTTCGCTGTATGAGCACACACCCCAGCCCTAGTCGGAAGCTTTGCTAAAGATTTGAATTTTCTCAATCCTTTCTCGAAGTGCGAACAGGACCGATATGAGCCACTGCTTTAACTCCTGGAAGGAAGATTCACAGTCGTCTGACCATTCGAACGTGACTCCTTTCTGAGTGAGGTGAGTCAAAGGCGATGGGATCTTCGTAAAGTCTTTCACGAAGTGCCTGTGGTATCCCACCAAGCTGAGGAAGCTTCGAATCTCACTCACTGACGCGGGCCATTTCCAATCAACAACGGCTTCAACTTTCTTTGGATCAACTGACATGCCTCCGGCGGAGATGATGTGCCCAAGAAATGATATACTACTTAGCCAAAATTCACATTTGCTCTACTTCGCATACAACTGGTTGTTACGAACGTCTGAAGTACGGTCTGCAGATGTTGTACGTGTTGCACTATGTCCTTCTAATAGACGGAATATCGTCTATGAAGGCTACTATGAATTTGTCGAGGAACGGACGAAACACCCGATTCACTAGATCCATAAAGGCGACATGGGCATTCGTTAGGCCAAATGGCATCACCAATAACTCGTAATGGCCGTAAAGAGTGCGAAAGGCGGACTTCGGTACGTCGTCCGGCTTGACTTTGAGTTGATGGTAACCCGATCGAAGATCAATCTTCGAAAATATCGAGGCGCCTTGTAGTTGATCAAATATGTCATTGATGCAGGAGATGGGATATTTATTCGGATGGTGGCTTTGTTGAGCTCTCGATAGTCTATGCAGAGATGCATCGACCCATCCTTCTTCTTTACGAATAATACTGAGGCTTCCCATGGTGAGATGCTAGGCCATATGAATCCTCTATCGAGTAGCTCTTGCAACTGCACTTTGAGTTCCTTTAATTCTGTAGGGACCATTCTGTATGGAGCTTTGAAAATTGGACGGGTATTGGGGAATGTGTCGATGGTGAACTCAGCCTCTCAATCGGGCATGCCAGGTAGCTCTTTCGGGAACACATAGGGGAATTCTGCTACAACAAATGTCTAGTCTACGTTTACACCATTTTACTGCATATTGCGTATGGAAGCCAAGTATCCTTTACAGCCAGAATGTAGCATCCTCCGAGCAGATATCACAAAGACCACCATGCAAGCCGTCAATGCTTCACTATACGAGTAGCAGAATTCAGTCTCTCCCCAGGCGGAAGTTGACCGTCTTTCCCGCACAATTGATGGTGGCTTTGCAAGTGCCGAGCCAATCCATCCCTAGTATGATGTCATAGTCCTTGATATCTAGAACTATCACATCTAAATAAATTTTCTTACCTCCAATCAGATGATTTCGTCTATGCAGCCTATGTGTGTAAGTAGTTGCATGCCCGACGGTATGCTAACACTAAGGTAAGGCCTAGAGGTGTCAGAAAAAATTTATGCTTTTCGTTAAAATCTGCCGATATGAAACTACGTATAGTACTTGAATCAAACAGTACACGAATAAGTTTATTATTGAAGAGCAGTATACCTGTCACGACTTTGTCAGATGTGAATGCTTCATCTTGGGTCGTGGCGTAGACTCGTCCTTGGGCATTGGAACGACGATCTTGGCCATTCGGTTGTGCGCTTGGAGGAGATCGAGGTACCTGCCACGGTTCTGCTGGGGCTGTAGTTACGGAGGACGTTGGTTTGGCCCACCTTCCAGGCAGTCATATAGGATGTGGCCTACTCGACCACACTTGAAGCATGCTCCTTTTTTATCGACATTCGTTAGCCAGGTGCCCCTCCTTGTTGCAATAATTGTCTTGCACTCGATTTCTTTCTTAGTTGCTACCTCCGTTGTGTCACTACCACATTTCTAGTTTGACGGTATTTTTGTCATTTTTGAATTATTTGAATTTAATATATTTTATTAGGAAATTTAAATGATTTAATTGAATGGTGTGATTTAAATACTATTTAATTGATTGCCAGGTGGTTTTGGTTAGCCTAACCTAGATTGGACCTAACCTAGATTAGTCATAGCTAGTCTAGTTAGTCACTTTGAGTTTTAGTTAGTATTGATTACATAAGTTTAAGTCAAGTTTAGTTAAGGAGAGTGGTTTGCAACTTAACTAGGAAAGAGCCCTAGATTCTAGGCCACTCATTAGTCATGATGCATGGCTAACCCTATGATGCATCCTAAAACCCTAAACCCTAGCCTAATGGCCGGCCATAGACCCCTCCCCTTGCCTATAGTATCATTTTAGAAAGTTGTGGCTCTTTTCAAAAGTTCATCATTTTTCCTAAAGAACAAGGTGAGCCTACACTTCATTTCTCCATAGATTAATCAATAGAGCTCTATTTTCATTGAATTTCTTCCATAATATTCTAATCACTATTCTCCTACTATTTGGAGTCAAATCACAGGATTGAATCAATTTGGAGAAGTTGGGTGCTTTTGGAGATCCCCTTTGAAGAACTTTTGTGTTGAAGAACACACATAGGTAAAATCCTATTCCCCTATTAAAACTAGGGTTTCTTTACATAAACACCTAGCCCTAGGTGTCCTGGTTCTGTAGGAATAGAGTTTGTCCACTTTCGTGTCTTGTACGTGTCCGTATCGGACACGTATCAGTGTTGTGCGCATGTGTTCGACAAAATGCCACAGTAGGCATTTCGATCGATATTTGGAAAAGTGTTTGAATAGGAAGTTGAGTTTTGAGGTGGTTTATACGTTTATGGTCGACTGGGGTGTTTTCTGTGTCGTATTGTGTCGCTTTGGACACGTGCACACGTGGGGTTCACCACGCGCACGCGGGTAGCCTTCCCTACCAGCGTGCTCGTGCTCAGTGCACAGAGCACGTGGACACGCGTGGCTGGACGTGAAGCAAGGGGCAGTGTCTGTCATGACACCCCCAGGTTTTGTGTCCTAAGGATGCGTGTCGGGTGCGTGCGGACACGTGCACTGGTCACGCGAGCTCGTGCCAGGCTCGTGCGTGCGTGTGAGATGTTTGACACTCGTGTGTCCTGTTTTAGGACACCATTTGGTTGTATGTTACCTACTGTTATACCCTAACTAATATCAACCTAATGTTCATCATGATTTGTTACAATGAATTGGAAAATCGAATGTGGTTTTGGATATTCCAGTCGACTGATACACTGAGTATCAGTGACTGCACCAGTTCACTTTTCTGTATTTAATTTCTGATTTTTGTGATTAAATTGTACGTAAATCATGTCCTAACTTTCCCTAATCTCTGTTGGTTCATTATACATGCTAGGATAGGTCTTGATTAATGAGAAATAGGATTTTGGTTTGAATTGGCTTTCGAATATGGGTCTGTGATGGTGTAGACTGATACTTGAAATTATTCCTGATTTTCCTGAACTGATTTCCTTTCCCATTTTACTGTGATTTGGTTTCCTTTCCCATTTTACTGTGATTTGGTTTCCTTTCCTTAACTAGATTAAAGGCTAATTTTACTTGTTGCCTATCATTTCTTTTCACTGTTTGATTAACCTGAACACTGAATACAAGTTCACATAGTTCCTATACACTACACTGTCAAATTCCTGTTTAACATACACCTTGATACCTCTCAATCACACACACTCTAATCCTGAGAACATTGCCTCTCATGAAGACACACACTCATTTCCCTGACTGAACACACACTGTTTTGTATATCTAATACACACACACACACACACACTTGGGTTCCTTATTAATCATGTTCACCACACAGGTTACACTCTAACACTCTATTTCTGCTAACACACACATGAACACATTTCAGTACACACATTTTCCTGGGAAGCAGTCCCATACACACTGTATAACACACACTCATTTTTATCTTGACACACTTTTGTTCATCAACACACACACACACAGCAGCACACTCATTTTCCTGACACACACTCTAGTATACACATATTCCTATTACACTCTCCTACACACACATTGCATCTTTAACACACATACACAGGTCACATATCATGTCTAACACATACACACTTTGCCTTTCCCCCCCCTATATACACATGTATGTATATATAAATATGTATATCCTAATGTATTAATAATATATATATATATATAATATAATATATTTATATATATATATATGTGTGTGTGTGTGTGTGTGTGATAGTTCCTAATGAATATGTACTATAACCTAATGTAATGTATATAAAATATGTATGTATATACCTATGTGATGTGTATGTATCTAAATATATGTATATTGATAAATAAGTTAGACGAATGAATGTATTTTAGTTATATAGCAAATAGCTATATTGTGATATAGTTGGGATAGGTTTGGTTTAGGCTTGCATAGCCTTGTAGTGGGGTGTACTAGCTAGCGTAGGCTTGTGTGACCTAGTATAGACTAATGTAGACTAGTTAGACCAATTTAAACTTGTTAGACCTAGTTTGACCATAGTTGACCTAGTTTGACTTCTAGGGTTGAACAGAGTTGACCAAGAGTTGACTTTGGCCTAGATTGACCTAGATTCATTTAGAATGCATTAATTGCATCTTGTTACCATTTTAGACTTGTTGTGACTTGTGCTGTTCTGATTAGGAGCCAGACACCTCTCCTCGGACAGTACATTTCATCCGGACACTCAGATACCAGGCGAGTATATTCTCTGATTATTTCATATCCTGCTTAGAATTATTTTCCTGCTTTAAATTACTTTACTTGATACTGTCACATTGGTCACACGGATTAGTACTATATGGATCCCTTCTTGAGATGTTATCCCCTCAGGAAGCATCGGATACTTCATGTTCTGTGCATTTCACTTACATGGCGTATCACTATGCTTCATGGTTCATTGAATCACTGACATGTACTCTCATGATCACAGAGTCTTTCTTGAATCCTCCATTTATTGGGCTTCCTAGAATCCCCATTTATGGGACTATCATGTACCACCCTTCGGGGGCCATTGCATGAATCGTAACATAACCTGGCTGGATCCTTGTGTATTGATTGGGGTATAGAGGAATAGAAGTGGACATGTGAATAATATCCAAGTAGTGTAGCATCAGAATCATTCCATAGTGTAGCATCAGAATCATCCTATGCTATTTATATGTCTATATTGTACTCTGACTCACTAGCCACTGTTAATTCTCTATGTATAGTAGATATTTCTATTACAGTTCTCTCTCTGTTTATATACTGGATTTCTTTCAGTACCTGTATCTTACTTTACTGCATGATTATATTTTCTAACCTGCTATGAACTGTTGAGATGTATTGTGCTCGCTCCTGTCCTGACTGGACCTGTTACAGAGGACGAGGAGGAGGCCTGTGTCGATACCCTACGGGGCAGCCCTAGACGACACTTATGAGCTGGACCCTCAGGAGGACCCAGCTCTTGCTGAGAACATTTTCCCTATTGCCTAGAGTAGCTTAGTTAGGCTTTATCTTACTTATGTTGTCTTGAGACTAGTTAGTTAGACTTATTTCTGTCTTGAGATCTGAGTTGTATATATTCTTTCATATTCAGTAGCTGAGACTTATTTTCTGGATATTTGCTGAGATGTTATATTAGACTCTATGATCATCTATATTTTTTTGAGTTCTATATCATATCGTACTTTCTTCTTCCTTAGTTGTGATTGAGTTTACTTTCTGCTATGTCACCCCCATTCGGGGAGTATAAACTGTTTAGCTTTATATATCAGATGTTGTGACCTAGGACAGCGTTCTACCGCCGACACTGCGACGTAGGCTGGACGTACCCACATCTCGTGCCCTTACTCTAGGGTGCGGGTCATGACACGTTTTTAGTGTGGGCCCATGCAGGTCTAGACTAGAAGTGTAGTGGTATTCGAACCAGAGTATCACTACAGCCTGCAGTAGGATATAGGACATTAGGTTTCAAGGTACTCAATCACATTAGGAAAAACTCTTTTATTGCCATCTAAATCTTTATTGTCAACTGATTCTTGTGAATTTTAACTATTCGTCTTTGTTATATCGCTTCTTCTCAGAAATTGATACTCTTGTTGGTCTGTCTTCATGATGATGGAGACGCGGTCGCAGCGTACCATTCATAGGGATGCTGTAGAGGGGTCTGCTACCTCTCAGCCAGTTCAGCAGAGACAGGAGACTGCAGATCCTGCCACCTCTGCTCGTATTGAGGCTCCAGCAGCAGCAGCAGGGGGTATGCCTCCACCGGCTCGGAGGCAGGATCCAGTCATCTCGGAGGTACCTTTCCAGCAGCCGCCGCCTACATGATACGTGGATGCGGCATAGATATTCGCCTACTTCCAGCAGTTTATGGAGGTACAGCAGACCCGGCAGGCCAGGAGCATGGAGTTGGTCATTACGACGGTCGCAGCTCGACCAGCAGTCCAACAGCCAAGGACACCTGGAATAGAGCAGTTCCAGAAGATGAGCCCTAAAGACTTTCTGGGGACAGAGGGAATTCTATATGCTGACGAGTGGATCGAGCATATAGAGGAGATCTTTCGCCTGGCCCGGATACCGGCAGATCTCCAGATAGAGGCAGCAGCTAGCCGGATGTGAGATCATGCTCGCACTTGGTATCAGTCAGACCCCAGGGTGGGGGTAGCTGGACAGACCTGGGAGGAGTTCAAGGGCTTCTTCAAGAAGAAGTTCTTTCCAGATTCAGCGCTTCGAGCGTTGGAGTCGCAGTTCAAGAGCTTAGTTCAGGAGAGCCTGTCAGTGGAGGAGTACGCTGGGGAGTTCGGCCGCCTCGGTAGATTCGTAGAGGGCTTGAGCGAGACGGCGAAGGCCCAGAGGTTCCGAAAGGGTCTGGTCAAGGAGGTCAATTCCTTGACCAAGGGCAACAGGGATGCCACCTTTGAGGAGATCTTGACGGGAGCCTTATTGGCTGAGGATGATATTGAGCTTAGGCTCAAGAGGGGGCGAGACCCAGTTGGGGGCAGCAGCAGCGGAGGCCAGGCCAAGAGGCCCCACTTTCAGCACCAGCAGCCGAGGCAGTTCCAGCCGCAGCTGATCCAGCAGAGGCCAGTTCACCAGCAGCAGCAGCCGAGACAGCACCAGCAGGGCCAGAGACAGGTTATCACTTGTGCTTACTGTAAGAAGCCCAGACATGTCACCAATGAGTGTCGGACGAGGTTGGGCCAGTACCTAGTGTGTGGATCAGCAGACCACCAGATGAGGGAGTGTCGCATGGGACGAGCAGCTCAGGGAGCAGCAGTCAGAGCTCCAGCAGGCCAGCAGAGGGGACCAGCCCTGCTGACACAGCAGCAAAGATTTGTTCAGCATCAGCCGCAGGCCAGGGGAGGCCAGCAAGGGCGAGATTTTGTCATGGCGGCTGAGGATGCAGAAGCGATAGGAGAGCTGATCGCAGGTTCGGTTCTTCTCAACTCCAGTCCAGCTTTTGCATTATTCGATTTCGGTGCTTCGCATAGCTTCATATCAGTATCATTTACGATTAGACACGGTATCGTAGCTGAATCGTTGCATAAGACTTACAAGATCATGATCGGGGGGTGGCATTATCCTCGTGAGTAATATTTGTAAGGGTTGGAGTGTTGTTTTGGAAGGTCGTTAGTTGGAGGTGAGCCTGCTCGTAATGCCATTGCTGAACTACGATATAGTACTCGGTATGGATTGTTTGAGCAGGCACTATGCCAACATGGATTGCAGAGGGGGTAGAGTTTTCTTCAGAGCGTCGGGGGAGCCAGAGTTAGAGTACTCCAAACGTCAGGCGGAGCAGAGCAGCGGAGTCTTTTGTGGAGTCTCGGTTGAGTAGCAGACAATTCCACACCCCTTGATAGCAGAGTATATGTATGTTTTTCCAGAGGAGTTGCCTGGATTTCCACCAGACAGAGACATTGAGTTCTCTATAGTCTTGGTTCCAGGAGCGGAACCCATCTCTCAGCATGTCTATCGGGTGAACAATAGTGAGTTGGTGGAGCTGAAGAAGCAGGTGGATGAGCTGCAGGACAAGGGCTTCATCCGTTCGAGTTCGTCGCCATAGGGTGCACCAGTATTATTTGTGCCAGAGAATGATGGGTCAGTACGGATGTGTATTGACTACAGGGCACTCAACAACCTCACGATCAAGAACAGATATCCACTGCCGCGGATCGACGATTTTTTTGACCAGTTGAGCGGAGCTCGGGTATTTTCCAAAATTGATCTGAGGTCGGGATATCACCAGGTGAAGGTGAAGGGGGAGGATATTCCCAAGACCACTTTCAGGACGTGGTACAGACAGTTTGAGTTTTTGGTTATGTCGTTTGGGCTAACCAATGCACCAGCAGTATTTATGAACCTGATGAACAAGGTGTTCCATCAGTACCTGGATCAGTTTGTGGTGGTGTTCATTGATGACATCTTGGTATATTCCAAGACCGAGGAGGACCACGAGGAGCATTTGAGGATAGTGCTGGAGACTCTCAGGAAGGAGCAACTTTTTGGGAAGCTCTCCAAGTGTGAGTTCTTCTTGGACCGGGTGGACTTTTTGGGGCATGTGGTGACTGGAGATGGTATCTCAGTTGACCCCAAGAAGATCGTAGCAGTTGAGGCATGGGCAATGCCGACTTCAATGGCAGAGATCAGGAGCTTCCTGGGGCTGGCAGGATATTATCGGAGATTTGTGCAGGATTTCTCCCGGGTTGCAGAGCCGTTGACTCGGTTGACCCGGAAGGATGCTGAGTATGTTTGGTCAGAGGAGTGTCAGGCAGCTTTTGATAAGTTGAAGAAGCGCTTACGACAGCTCCGATTCTGACATTGCCTTCAGGATCAAGGGGATTCACTATCTATAGTGATGCTTCAAGGAAGGGGCTGGGTTGTGTATTGCAGCAGCACGAAAAGGTGATTGCCTATGCTTCCAGACAGTTACGTCCCCATGAGATGAACTACCCTACCCATGACCTGGAGCTGGCAGCAGTGATATTTGCTCTGAAGTTGTGGAAGCACTATCTGTATGGAGAGAGGGTGGAGATTTTTATAGATCACAAGAGCTTAAAGTATGTGTTCACTCAGAAGGAGCTGAACATGAGGCAGCACAGATGGCTAGATTTGATGAAGGACTTTGACATCCTACTTCAGTATCACCCAGGGAAGGTCAACGTGGTTGCCAATACCTTGAGTAGGTATCCGATAGCCATGTGTTTGACCATGGACCGTCACTTGCTTGCTGATTTGGAGAGCCTGGGGATTGAGGTGATCGTGTCCGGAGTGCAGATACAGATGTGGGGCATGCAGATTCAGTCGGACTTAATGGAGAGGATCAAGGTGACACAGTTTGATGACGTTGCTCTGCGGCGTCTCCGAGAGCAGGTTTGAGCGGGATTACTGGATGGCGAGTTTTCTCTTACAGAGGATGGTGCCTTGAGGCACGGTTCCAGGTTATGTGTGCCCATCGGAGATCTCAGGGAGCAGGTTATATAGGAGGCCCACAGATCTCAGTACTCTATACACCCTGGTGCCAACAAGATGTACCGAGATTTGAGGGAGCATGTTTGGTGGTCTGGGATGAAACGGGAGGTAGCTCGCTTCGTAGCTAGGTGCTTGGTCGGTCAGCAGGTCAAGGCAGAGTGGCAGAGGCCCGGTGGATTGTTGCAGCCATTACCCATTCTCGAGTGGAAGTGGGAGCATATTACTATGGATTTCGTATCGAGATTGTCACGTACACCAGGAAGGAAAGACACAATTTGGGTCATCGTTGACAGGTTGACCAAATCGGCCCACTTCTTGCCATTCAAGGTGGGTACGTCTACAGAGAGGCTTGCAGAAATGTATATACGGCAGATAGTCAAGATTTATGGGGTTCCGGTCAGCATCATCTCAGATCGGGATAGTCATTTTACTTTCCATTTCTAGAGGAGTCTGCAGACCAGTTTGGGCACTCAGCTCAAGTTTAGTACTGCATAGCACCCCCAGACGGACGGATAGTCAGAGAAGACTATTCAGACACTTGAGGATATACTGTGGATGTGCGTCTTGGAATTTGGAGGTTCCTGGGAGGATCATCTACATTGGTGGAGTTGCTTACAACAACATCTTTCAGGCCAGCATTGAGATGTCACCTTTTGAGGCTCTGTACGGGCGTAGGTGTCGTACACCCTTATCTTGGGATGATGTTGGTGAGCGAGCTTTACTGGGACCAGAGATGCTTCTTGATGCAGCCGACAAGGTGAAGCTCATCAGGGACAGACTTCGCATGGCGCAGGACAGACATCGGCACTGGGACGATAGCCACCGGAGGCTGTTGGAGTTTGAGGTACAGATTAGAGTAGGAATTAGATTTAGGGTTTATGTTTGTGATTTTGATCATGTTTGTTTACCAAAATTAAATTGAGATCTTGTTTGTGATTAGGTTGGAGACCAAGTTTTCTTGAGGATATCTCCGACTCGTGGTATGATACATTTTGGTGGAGGCGGAAAGCTTAGCCCGCGCTTCATCGGCCCTTTCATTATCAGCGGGAGAGTCGGTTACGTGGCATACAGGCTAGACTTGCCACCTGCACTAGTGGGGGTCCACAACGTATTCCATGTATCACAGTTGAGACGGTACGTGGCTGACCCTAGCCATGTGCTCGATCATTCGGAGATTGAGGTTGGACCTTCTCTCAGCTATCCAGAGCAGCCAGTGGAGATACTGGATCGACGGAAGAAGGTTCTGAGGAACCAGGTGATACCCTTGGTATGCGTCACATGGAGGCATCATTCTCTAGGAGAGTCTACCTGGGAGCAGTTGGATGAGATGCGCGAGCGTTATCCATATCTTTTTGGACCGTGAGGTATACTTTCTGTCCTTCTCATCAGTTGCATTTCGCCTTTTAATTTCGAGGACAAATTTTTTTTAAGGAGGGTAGATTTGTCACTACCATATTTCTAGTTTGAGGGTATTTTTGTCATTTTTGAATTATTTGAATTTAATATATTTTATTAGGAAATTTAAATGATTTAATTGAATGGTGTGATTTAAATACTAATTAATTGATTGCCAGGTAGTTTTGGTTAGCCTAACCTAGATTGGACCTAACCTAGATTAGTCATAGCTAGTCTAGTTAGTCACTTTGAGTTTTAGTTAGTATTGATTACATAAGTTTAAGTCAAGTTTAGTTGAGGAGAGTGGTTTGCAACTTAACTAGGAAAGAGCCCTAGATTCTAGGCCACTCATTAGTCATGATGCATTGCTAGCCCTATGATGCATCCTAAAAACCCTAAACCCTAGCCTAGTGGCCGGCCATAGACCCCTCCCCCTTGCCTATATAGTATCATTTTAGAAAGTTGTGCCTCTTTTCAAAAGTTCATCATTTTTCCTAAAGAACAAGGTGAGCCTACACTTCATTTCTCCATAGATTAATCAATAGAGCTCTATTTTCATTGGAATTTCTTCCATAATATTCTAATCACTATTCTCCTACTATTTATGGAGTCAAATCACAGGATTGAATCAATTTGGAGAAGTTGGGTGGCTTTTGGAGATCCCCTTTGAAGAAGCTTTTGTGTTGAAGAACACACATAGGTAAAATCCTATTCCCCAATTAAAACTAGGGTTTCTTTACATAAACACCTAGCCCTAGGTGTCCTGGTTCTGTAGGAATAGAGTTTGTCCAATTTCGTATCCTGTACGTGTCCGTATCAGACACGTATCAGTGTTGTGCGCAGGTGTTCGACGAAATGCCACAGTGGGCATTTCGATCGATATTTGGAAAAGTGTTTGAATAGGAAGTTGAGTTTTGAGGTGGCTTACACGTTTATGGTCGACTGGGGTGTTTTCTGTGTCGTATTGTGTCACTTTGGACACGTGCACATGCGGGGTGCACCACGCGCGCGTGGGTAGCCTTCCTTTGCTACCAGCGTGCTCGTGCTCAGTGCAAAGAGCACGTGGACACGCATGGCTGGACGTGAAGCAAGGGGCAGTGTCTGTCATGACACCCCCGAGGTTTTGTGTCCTAAGGATGTGTGTCGGGTGCGTGCGGACACGTGCACTGGTCACGCGAGCTCGTGCCAGGCTCGTGCGTGCGTGTGAGATGTTTGGACACTCGTGTGTCCTGTTTTAGGACACCATTTGGGTTGTATGTTACCTACTGTTATACCCTAACGAATATCAACCTAATGTTCACTACAAAAAATGTATCTTTCTGGGACCCCAAAAATACGTCTTAAAAAGACCCAAATCAGTCCTAAATTGTGATTTGGGACGAATTTTAGGACGGTAAGTGACAGTGCTATTAGGGTGGCATGGCAAAAAGTTTTAGGACCAAAAATGCCGTCCTAATTTGGTTTTAGGGTCGAAAAATGTAACCGTACCAAAAGAGTTTTAATTATTACATGTTTACGACGGTTTACAAAACCGTCCCAAAATAAAAGAGTTTGTGACGAGTAACATCCGTCCTAAACAAATTTGCCAGCGTTACAAAAGAATGTCGTTTATATCTAGGACAATTACATAACTGTCCCAAAAGTAACACTTATGAAATTATTGTCTGTATTTTTCAGCTATAAAACATAAAATTTAAATACACATAATTCATATAATCATGGATGTTGTCAAACTTGTCCTCAGATGTATCTCCAGATGTATCTCCAGGCATCAGAGCTCCAATACAAAAAAAGCTTAACAACATCAAGCATTCTTTACCATTAAGTAGAAGACAACAAAATTCATATATAACTATATATGTTCAATTGATAAACTACAAAAAACTTAACATTAAGCATCCTTAACCACCATTTCCAAAATAAATCCAAAACACTACATCGCCCACAACAGCAGTTACAAAATGAACCCATTGTCTCCACCATTACATACAAAATGTTGAACCCATTAAGCATCCTTGACCACCTTTTCCAAAATAAATCCAAAACACTATACATCACCCACAACATCAGTTACAAAATGAACCCATTGTCTCCACCATTACACCATGTTTTTAGTATATCCAACATGAACCCAAAAATTAACCCAAACTTTTTATCATCATAAGATCGTCGCCCATCATTTTAGCATATCCAGAATGCTTTTGAAGGACCCGCAAATGAAGATATGCCAATATATTAGCAACCTGCTAACTATACACGAACAACCAGAAAAGAAAGACAAGTTCTTCCAAATTGTACAGACTAGACCACATTAGTTTGTGAAGGTTTAAACAAATTGTACAAACCAACTAACAGTTCTTCCAAACTGTTCAGACCTGCGTACAAAAAAATTGGAAAAAAAATAATGTACAGAAAAAGCTTCAAGTGACAAAGGAAGCTTCAAGTGAAAAAAGAAGTTTAAGTGAAGACGGGAAAAATTGGAAAACATTTTAAATGGGAAGTACAATTATTCTAGCAAGAATTACAGTAACAAGCTGGAAAAAAACCAATATAAAAGTTAAAATCTGTTACACTCTATATCCAGTAAAAGTTAATTAAAACAGGGCAATTTTAATTAACTAAAATAGGGCATGGCTAAACAGTGCTATAGATAGACTGTCATATATATGACTCCCCTTGTGTGCTGCTGTCTTGCTCATTTCCTGCACCATACAACCTTACATTGGGTTGATACACTCCCTCAATACAGAGTTACCTAGACCACACCACTCGGTTACACTCTATATCCAGTACATTGGATTCACTGAGGACACCTTCATGTACCCAGTCTCTACTTCATTTATTCCTCCTTCCTGATAGCTCATGCCTCTGTCTTCTAAACCTGTCCTAAACTAGGATGATGCCCCTCGAGTAATTTTCTATCTAAGGTGGAAATAATAGACTGACACCACATGGTTGTACTACTTCCTGTGTATACTTGTACCTATATAGGGATTGGTACCAGGGGCTGGCACCATTCCTGTGTATATAAGAGTGTCAAAAATGAGGTAATCACTCGGTCACTGGGCATAACTCACAAGATTTTGTTCACTCATGTCCCTGTTCTGTCACTATTCTCCCCAAAAGTATAGGCTGACTGGGCATACAAAGTGCAAACAATTGCAACTGCAACTGGTACCCCTTAAATAAAGTTACAGCAACACCTAAATTACTGTATCATAGTGTGATTGAACCCAGGAAATGCAGTGAACCTACATGAATTTGCAGCGGACGGGATCAAGGTGGACAGATGCAAGCTAACCTGGGGTTAGGATACCAAGACATCCCATACACAGGTTCAATGTTCTGAACTTGAAGTTCATTCTCTAAAATAAAGTTCAATGACTGAACTTGAAGTTTCAATTGTCTGAAATGAAGGTACAGATCGGAATATCAAAACAGGGAACTGAACTCCTTAGTTCAGAAGGACTGTTTATAATGAGATAATAACCTGAACAAAATAATGGACTGATATATGTAGATGATATGGACATTTAGAGACTGAATATAGTATAGTGTAAATCTGAGACTGAATATTTAGTCCAATAATTTGAACTTAAAACAAAACAATGGATACCCATCTAACATACTCTAAAATTCAGTGTAAAAAATAACTTGGCAATATGTAAAAAATATCACTGGTTTCGGAGTTTCCAGGGAAAAGGACACAGTGAAAACAGAAGCTAAAATTCAGTTCCGATACTGATACCGAGATTATGCAAAATTCAGACTATGCAAAATTCAGTCCAAAAAATCAGTCCAAAAAAGAAACCAATGTAATAAATACAAATTTTAACTTGAAAGAAAGGAAATGGAGAACCAAACATAAATTGCAGCCACGAAAGAAAACCAAACATAAGAATCACAGAGAAAAACCAATGTAATAAGTTGATAGTTGGCAAATTACCTGGACGATGTACTAGATTCTTGAGAAAGTAGTTGAGCATTCAGGAACATGGCCACAACTTCATCTTTGAGCTCAGTCCTAAGCTCACTCTTGACCGCATCAAGCTCTTTCTTGTGCCGGGCCTCTTGCTCCTCACGCTCTTTCCTTAAAGCGTCAGTCTCTTCTCTCAACTTCTCCGCATATTCTCATAACTTTTCACCATCTTCTCGTAGTTGTACAATCTCAGCATTTGTTGCTTGTTGAATCTCAGTCTGATGAGCTGCTAAGGATGTTGATCCTTTACCGCTTACACCTACTCCTCGGCCTAAAACTCGGCCATGCCCATTTTGTCCGATCACTTTCCTGTAAACATTATTCAATTGCTCATCGTTATCTCGTTCTTCAGCTGGTACTCTTCAATTCTCCTTTCTAACATTTTCTATAGCATGCAAGGAGGTTTGTGTTAAATTTCTCTAATTTACAATTGACATTTTGTTAAAAAAACTCATTACAAATATGAATTTTATATACCACTGTTCCAGCAGCCCCGTCTTCTTCATTATAACTGCCATCTTTTCCTCTAGTGGCTCTCCACATGTTGACAAGGTCAACAGGCTTGTTTTCTAGCCTCCTCTGATGTGTATGCATGTTCCAAAGTAAGAAAAAATTTATACATTATCAACTGAAAATATATGACAATTATCTTACCAAAAAACACAATACTAACCTTTCTCTTTATTTCTGGAAAGGATCTTCTACCAGTTCTAGGGAGAGCACAAAGTTTTCCGCGATTAACTTGGTTCTTCTCCGAAACTTTCTAAAAACATTTGGACATTATTTAGTAAATTGAAATAAAGGGTTTGCCACTAGCATGAATATGGATGTAAGTTATTTGTTAGTCGATTTATACCTGTGTGTTACCCAAGCCCCAATATGCCACTAGAGTTGGCCATTGACTGGGCTCCACCCGGGGCGGCACATTTGCTAGGCGCTCTTCATCGGTCTCAAACTTTGTATAGAAGTCTTTTTTCACTCGATGCTTGAAGGCCTTCCAGGAAATTCCTATTTTCTTAAAGCAAATAGCTTTAAAAGCATCGGGTGCATTTGTGTTTTCCTTAAAAAAACATGATATCTAAGTTATCAATATAAGTAGCCATTATCAATAGCAAAAATATGTGAACAACAGGTGATGGTAAAGCATTCAAACATGATATCCGAGGTTATACTTCCAAACAACCACAAGAACAGCAAGATATAAATTAGTTGAATCATCCCAAACCAAAAACAAGTAACCACTTCAACATCTTCATTCCAACATTAAAAGAATATAAATAAAATATTACACTTGAAATGACAGTTTCAATCAACACTTTTAGGCCACAGCTGCTTCAATCGATTTGTTTTTACTCTTGATGGTGAATTATAGTGCTATGATCTATAGCTTACAATACAGACCTTGAGTGTTACTGACTACAAAGTCAATGCCAATGTGTCTATAGGTTTAGCAAGACAGACAATAGGGGGTTCACTATCAAGTAGGATAATAGTAAAAATAAAGATAGTAATCCATGAAAATACAGATAAAGAGACGGGGAAAGTTACCTTAACCGACGCCTAGACCATTTCTAGTTTATCCTTATCAGCCTTACGCCAAGATAATATTGTTAACGGAAACAATTCGCCATTTCGGGAAAGGTTACCAAGATGAGACATCAAATGGTGCCCATGTTCTCCAACTGGTTGGCAATCTTCATCCCACTCTATGATTTTTTTACTCCATTATTCCATTTTTTCCATGGCTTAGCAGCTCCTCTATGTTGCCTAGTGGAAGGTCCACTCTCCATTGTATCTTATCAGAAACAAAAGGGAAAACTTATAAATATACTACTTAAAACCCAGAACCATTAATAGCTCACAATTTACATTATAAATTTCAATACAAAACTTACCCTTCGGTATTTTCTCAGAATTCTCTACTGGCTCATTATCTAAAGGCTCATCATCGCTCTCCTGAAAAATTTGATGTCTTGATATAGGAATGCGCAAGACATCCTCCATAACGAATTAATGAAAAAGAATGTGGCATCTTTTAAATTTTTTATATATATTTATAGCCAGGCAACCCTAGAAGAATTCGGCCCGAGTTCGGTCCGAATTCGGCCAGAGTTCGGCTGGGTGTTTATATATACCAGCACCAATCTGAGGCCTCCTCCTTCTTCATTCTTCTCCCACATCCTCATAACAGCAGCAGTGCCCCTCCGAACCCTAGTTTCTTCTCCATCATTGTTCTTCCAATCCTTGTGGAGTTTCTCGTCCAAACTTTGGATTCGTGCGAAGATCGTCATCCTCTTCGACATATCCAATTCTTGGAAGGTATAATCCCTTCTTTCCACCACTTTTCAATACTTAGGGTTTGTAGAAATTTTTGGGAAAGAATGCCTAAGTTCAATCCCTTCAAGAGGAAGAAGACCAATGCCCGTGAAGAGGCATCGTCTTCAGATCCGCATACGGATTACCTCTTTTCTCCGGTCCAATCGGACGATGGTGCGTCATATGAGTTTTAATTTAAAACCTCCGATCAAGCTTTATTGTGGTACGCCAATTTTATCATGCGTACTATTTGCACCGGGTCGCCGATTATGTGGACTGTCTTTCCGGATCACCGCCCTTACTTTGAGGCATTAGGGTTACAACACTTTGTCACCTTATAATTCTCCATTGCCACTATTGCCATTAGACTATTCTACTGTAATTTCGTGTTAGACACTTTTACAGCAAGGACACATGTCGGAGGAATTGATATCAAATTCACTAATGACTCATTAGCGGAAATCTTTGGTATCCCAAACGAAGGTGCTCCGCTAGATGACATCACTGATTTTGATTTCCCCGATGGCACGACACTCGTTAGTTTCAAGAATGAACTTTGTGCGCCCGCATGCGTTCTTCCTGGAAAGTTCAAGGCTAATAACTTGAACTTGTTTAACTACGAATTACATCGCATCATCTTTTCCACCTTACTTCCAAAATCTACTTCCAAAGATGATGTCACTGTACTTGAGCTTTCTGCTCTTTATCATATTCTTAAGGGGATTACTTTTCTGCCCCTAAGAGTATCATCCAGATGATGGATAGATGTTGCGGGAGAGACCGCAACCTATCTTATGTGATGCTCATTCCTCGCATTTTTTAGAGATTTGATATTGATTTATCTACTTGGGCTGTCGACCCCGAGCCCAAGTTTCTCAAACTTTCTCGTCACAGCATTGTATCTGTTCCTCCACCTACTGCACCTACTCCTACAGATCCCACAGCACCTGTTCCTCCTCATTCTTATCCTATGACATTTGAGGGTATCCATCAGCACTTATCAGATCTGCAGTCTTTTTATGTTGAGACCTCTAGGGAACACGAGTTCCATGATGTAACTCGGTTCCAGGCGATTGCCAACTCCTTCGCCGATCTGAGGTTTGCACAGACGGGTCATTCTGCTAGCTCTCTGCCTCGAGACCCTTCTGTTTCTGGCTACCGTATTGACGACGAGGCGGTTCACTCTCTGTTCCAGCCAGAAAATACATATGATTGGTATCGTACCACTGGTGCCACTCCTCGTACTTATGGCGCTGGTACTTCTAGAGCTGGTCCTTCTGGACATGCTGGAGCTGCAGCTGATGACATTGATGATGATGATGAATTTTGAGATGTTAGATTATTGAGACTGTTACTTTTTGTCTTATGTTTACTTGAAAATGCTCCGACATTCCAAGATTATATTAGTACTCTTTTTTTAGTTCTTTTTCTATTATGTGACTATTCATGGACATGGTTTTTTGATTATGCCTCAGTTTTGGCATCTTAGTCTATTTCAGCACTTTATTTGTTTCAGTTTAATAGTAGCACTATCTATCTTTTGTTGCTTTATTCTTTATTAACTGCCTGTGACAAATACTTGCTTGTGTTGTTTTTCTATAGTCTATCTGTTTCTACTATGCCTGTCATGCTTATCTATGTTTATTGTGTTTCTTCACTGTTTGTTACTTATGCATTGATTGCGGGGGAGCTTTCTCTTATGCAATTATTTTGCTAAGTGACAACGGGGGAGAAATAAGGATCTAACATTTTTGTGAATACAGGTTATGAACAATTTTTTGATTACTATTTTGAATTGATTCCAAGCTTAGATGTTATATCGGCAAGGTTTGTCAATTATCAAAATGGGGGAGATTGTTGGCCCATTGGTCATGGTCAAACCTGATTTTAATAATTGATCAAACTTTGTCTCGATATAATTACAAGTCAACTCAGATGTTTACCTACGACGTTTTGGACACTGCTCAACAATGGTTATCAACAATGTTCAAGACTGAAGCCGTTTGCCATTCAGAATATACTTCCTGCTAAGCAATGTAATTTTTTATTTTATTGAGTCTAGGAATACATTGTACACCGAGTCGTACTGGCAAATAGGCTATCCGAAAACATTTTCAAAACCATCCTATTCTTTTACAAATGACCTACGTTTTTGAAAAATATTCTTTTTACAAACAGCTTCTGAAGGATTTTTCAAAAAGCTAACATTTATTTTCTCCAAATGAACTGGCAGAACCCCAGGAGAACTCGGGCCGAGTTCGGCCAGTGTTCGGCCATGTGGAACGTTAGTGAATGTTAGATTTTTGAACTTGGTCATCCTTCAGTTACGGTTTGTTACAAAGAGTTCTGTCCGAGTTCTGCCCGAATTCTGTCAAAGTTCTATCTTTGGAAAAACTATAAATAGAGAAGTATTTCGATCATTTCAAATCACCAATTCACTTTCAATCTCTTCTCTTCCTAAGCTTACGTTCTTCCAAAGAGTTCTAAAAGCTTTCATTTTTAAATCCCAAGCCAGTTACAATCCTCTAGTCGATTTCCCAGTACGGTACGGTCTAGAAGTTCCAGAGCGATTGTAATCAGAGGCTTGTTAGAAGATTCAACTCTTCACAATTGCAGTTGGTCGAGTTCTTCGTATCAAAGCTCGCGTCTGTAGAAGTTGCAAGGACTTCGTATGAAAACTTGCAGGATTTTCTAATAGTGGATTCAACTGGAAGCTAGAGTTCTTCCGACTGGACTAGTCCTCACAAGAGGAAAACCAGTATAAATCTCGGTTTTTGCGTTTGCCTTCTGATCACTTTTAAATTTTGTCATTTACTTTTTGTGATTATTATTTTATCTGTGATCTAACTACTAACAAGTTTTTAATTAGCAATATTCCGCTGCCTACTCTATTCACCCCCCTTAGAGTATTCTGCTTTACGATTTTGTTCCTACAGTCAGGATACATAGCTAGCTAGATAAAATGTCCATGACTCTAATCAATCTCCATATCCCTGTATCAGGAAAACTCCTTAGCACAACCTCTAAATCCTCGGCAAGATAATCTGTCTCTATCCCTGACCCATAAATAGTAGTATACAAGTGCTAATCCAGATCTGGAAAGGAATTAGGTCCTCAGAAAAACGTAACAAGATCCCATATATGAACTGAATAAAAAAAAAAGCTCACTAACCATCTACGTGTATGCATGCCGAAGACGACTTTTGTACGTATGAGTAGGTAAAGGAATAAAGCATAGCATCCGCTAGAGGCTTATGTACTACTAGCATACCTTCCGATCGTATCCCGACGAGAAGTCAGCAGTCACTGCCGGATATATCCTCTAGCAATACATCCATAACCGAAAAAACATAAACCAATAATTAGGAAACCATAAGGCTAATGAATTGCTATCTCATGCGCCTATTAATAGTCTTCTCCACCTATGTCTTGTACCAGTCATATCCATGACTCGAACAATCCATATCTCAATGTAAGTCACTAATTAGACATCACTCTAACTTTATATGAATCGACATACGAACCGTCCACACCGGTAGCGAGCCATTTGTGTAAGCTTGTGCCACACAATGAATCTCACTCACAGTGCTGTGTATGATACGTGACAAGGCATAAAAGTTATTAAGAATAACTTCACAACTATCAGAAATGTTCCCTACTCACTAAGTCATACACACGCACACATACATCGATGATACCATCGATGACACCCAAGTCATACGTGGACGCACCCACTAAGAATAACACTAACAACACAAGCACAACATTATAAATTTAAACAGTACAAGAATGATAATGTATCTTGCATGGAATAACAAAAATAGTATAAAATATCGGTCCGGTCCAACTTCTGCAGTCAAATGTTCACGTACTCCTAGATATAAATAAACTAAAATAAATACTAGCTCATGACATACCATATTTATATCTACCATATACACACCCAAACTAGTTGTAAACTAGTCAACTAGCTCTCAAGATTATATGTATCCATATCTACCATACATTCCACTAAATTACCCTATAAAGATAATATTTTTATACCATAAAATATATCATAATATTTCTAAAAAAGACATAAATAATTTTGTACATATTATATATATTTATTTGAAGAAAAATTAGCATTAAAATATCATACTTAACTAGTACACAATTATGCCACATGTTGAATCCGATTATAATCGAACGACACAAAAATATATAGAAATTTAATATTCTGGAAAAGTTAGAATTAATCAGAGAAAAATATAACTTTTCATCATAAATTACTTGACAAAAATCATAGAAAAGTTATACAAAGTTTAGAGATCAAATAGATAAGTTTCAGTGTCTTTTCGGTGTCCGAAAACTAACATCATGGAAACGATATCACAAACGCATGAATAACTTACAAATATGAATAATGGACATTAATATATTATAAAGAAGGATGTTAGGGTAATTAACAATGAGTTGTTTGATGTCTAAAGGGTTCACAAGTCATCGAAAACTTTCGTACTTCGAAATTGGTTCAACCTTGACCAATTTTAGTGCAACGGACGCCACGGCCAAACCGAGTGGAACCATAAGTTGGAAATTGAACATCAAAGTAGACACATAGGACTACTGATTAGTTTTGGTGTCAAGTCTAATGGATGAGAAAAAGTAGATAAAAACCATCGAAGAAGTCGACTAATCTTCTGCTGAAATTAAATCAATTTCGATAAATTTTCACCCAATTGGATGGATTGTATACTTCTCTAAATTCCAAGAGATGATCCCTAGAGATCCTATGATGGAAGAGAAAGTCCTCATGGTCACGGGAGTGGTAGAGAAGTGCACAAAAATCGATGAAAAGTGGGTTCAAAGTGGATGGGGTCGACCTATAGGGTACGCTCGGCCACAAGCCTAGGGCTGTTGGGTTTTGGTGCAAGAGAGGGGTCGGCGGCTGCTTGTGGGAGAGAAAAATATAAGGGATTGAAGTATTATATGTTAGGATTATTTTGGGTTTTGTTTGGATTGATTTGGTTGAGCTTTGGGCCTCCAATCTCCAACTATGGTAAGGGTTAGCTCTAGGTTTCCGTATTTGGCCATGTTGAATATTGAGTCAAAGATGCAAGGGTTTGTTGCATGTGGGCTGCTATTAAATGGCTAAAAATCAATTAAATATATCTTTAGTTGATTTTGGCAACCCTAGATACTCCCCTAATTGGTTAGGCTAGGTTAAGGTCCAAACAATTATTCGAATTAAATTGAACACAAAAAAGACAATAAATGGGTATCATGTGCCATTTGAAAATAAGTAGTACATGGGAACTCAATTAAGTGGGACACCATTGGAATGTGTATAGTAGGCTCAAAATATGTCAAATTTATATATTGAGTCATTTAGGTTGGATCGATGTCGAGTCCTGAAATTAAATTGAAAAGTATGACAAGTTTAACGGTAGATAACAAATTGGCCTAAATTGTTCCAAAAGTTGTATGACAAAAATAGAATACAAGAGAACATGATTGACTGGGACATGATGTACTAAAATGAAGATAAACTTGTCTAGATCAAAACTCATGAAGAACGTTCCTTGAGATTGTTATTTCTTGTGCTCCAAAGATTAAAGCTACGGAAAAGTATTATGATCACAAATAATAGTATAATAACCAATATATAAATTAAAATATAACTTATATATATATATATATATATATATATATATATAATATATATATATATATATATATATATATATATATATATATATATATATATATATATATATATATATATATATATATATATATATAATTCAGAGGGCTTAAAACATATCGTGTCCTACTCAAACATGTTCCCATACACTATATTTTGTTTGCACAACTTTCGGGTCAAAGTGATCATTTTTTCCCTTCATCGTAATTTTAATTTTTTTTCCAATTCCAATTTGAGACCCAAACTCGATCCAAACTTTTGAACCAATATATGGTTTTGATCTATTTTGAACCTACTAAGAACATGCCAATAGTGTCCCATACAATTGAGTTTGTAAACCCCCTAAATTTATCTTGATATAGTAGATTCATTCGTGAATATTCTATATCACTTTAAAAATTGTTATATTTGTTTTTAAATAATTAGATTATTTTTGGTATATAGAAATATGCATAAGTATGTGTAAAGTACTTTCATATATATAAGTAATGTATGTAATATATAAGGAATATGCATATTTTGTAGAAAATATATAAGGATATTTTTTAGATTAATTTTAATATTTTTGGAATTTTTATGACTTCAAGGATTTATTTTATAAATAATAATAATAATAATAATCAACAACAACAACAATAATAATATTATTATTGTTGTTGTTGCTGTAGTTGTTGTTGTTGTGATTATTATTTGGGCCACAAATTTTTTACAAGAGTATATATTTTAAAATTTAATTTCAAATTTTTTCTTTGCGATATATATATATATATATATATATATATATATATATATATATATATATATATATATATATATATATATATATATATATATATATTACAAGAGTATATATTTTAAAATTTAATTTTAAATTTTTTCTTTGCGATACATATATATATATATATAATATATATATATATATATTATATATATATATATATAGGAAGAGGATCAAAAGCCCCCCTTAGAAAACCCCTAAAAATCTCCCTCACTCTAATCCGTAATTTAAGTTAATATTAATGTTAATGTGTAATATTAATGTTAATATAACATTAAATACTAAAATTAACATTAAACTTAACATTAAAATTAATATTAACATTAACATTAATATTAACATTAATATAAAAAAATAAAAAATAATATTAACATATATTAACATTACAATAATATTAAATATAAACATTAATATTACGAATTAGAGTGGGGGGGGGGGGGGGGTTTAGGGATTTTTAAGGGGGGCTTTTGATCCGCTCCATATATATATATATATATATATATATATATCTATAATATATATTATATAATATATATATATATATATTGGGACAGCACACCCACGGGCACCAGATCGTCGCAGCGGCAGCCACGTGGGTGATGGAAGATCGTAACAAAGCGAGATACGA
>JANAVB010012796.1:0-25201 GCA_029216955.1 Iris pallida | reverse complement strand
TCTATCAAGAGTCCTCCCATCACTCTCCAGCTGTTTCATTGTTCTTTTCGAAGAATCATTCTGATATCTATTATCCCCAGTGGAGATAGGTATTCTACTTTGTATCGTTTTCTCAACAAATTTGATATCCAGAAAATCATGTTCACATTCTGAATTTTCTATCTCAATATCATATTATGAAAAAAGATATTTAGTCTTTCTGATTTCTGAGTCAAAAGATCAATGAATAAAGGCAAATATAAAATGGGAAGGATATATCGTAAACAAAGTTTCCTTAAATGGAGTTTATTTGAGACAAATCCCTCAAGGAAAAAAAAAGTACATCATCATGGAAGATCACTATGATCCCTTTCATATTTGGGACGAGGACCACATACATAATCAGCAAAAGAATTGAATACATTTTTCCTGACCGCACCAAGAATTGACAGGCAGCCAGCCTCATTGCTTCTTCTTCTTCGGTTTCTCCTGGTTCGACCAGGAAGTCCAGGATATCTTTTGGCGGCTTGGGAGTAGACGAGCTTTCGCCCATTTCCTTCTTCTGTGGAGGTGGATGTTCTTTAACACCTTCAGTAGCTTCAAGGGCGACTTCAGCCTTCTTTATGTTCTCTTCAAAAGACATTGTGGATAAAATGCGATCCTTCTATTCAAATATATGCTCTATTTATAGGCATATGGTTACAAGGTTCGAAGGGACGTATTCTTTCCCAATACTCAGTTCATCCATTCATTTCTCATATTCATCTGACGTTTCACATGTTCATTAATACTTGACGGTTCGTCCGTTCATTTATTACATTCACTCGACAGTTCATCTGTTCATCGTTTCTTAACGGTTCATCCGTTCATAATCTTCTATCAGTTCATTAAGTGGGGATTCGTTATTTATCATGTTTTCATAACCTCTGAATCAATTCCGAATCTGCTTACTCATTTGTCATGTTTTGACCTCTGTATAGAAATTAATCTATTTTTTTTCGAGTTCCTATATATTATCATGTCCATAATACCTCTGATAATATCATATACTCTAAAAACAGAAAAGATGATTTTATTATCTATCATGTCTACAATTCATCCACAAATACAAATCATTGAGCATAGAAGAATTGTCATTTCCATTCCCATTTCACCACAAAAAGTCTATTACATTTTCTTAGACTTTCTTACAAATCATAATGGAAATCTATTACAAATCTTGGATTTTCATTCTATGTACAACTGAGATCTATTTCTTCTTGGATCTTCTCTGGCAATCTCGTTGTTTGTGGCAATTTCTGGGTGTCCAGCAGGAATCAAACTCTGGTCTTATCTCTCAGACGAGAGGAGAACCACAGAGTAGGGCAACACGAAAACGTGATGCTGCCAATACAACTGGTGGATGGGGGTAACCTCTCAAGAAAGACAGGAATGTATCCAAACCTTGGGATACAATTCCTGGTTCTGCCTTGAAAGGAACTCTACTACCCAATCTCTCGGTAGTAGAGTTAACTCCACCATCCAACTCTCGTGTATAAAGGCTCTTCCTACCATCTAAGGAAGACCCTTCTATCTCACGAAGAGTTCTGAGTTGTCTGATTTACGCGTCAAAAGCGTATGAGCTCCCTGATGTAGATGTCAGAAGAACATTGTCCACAGCATCCATATCACCAATGCCAGTTCTGAAGAAGGTTTTCAGCCAAAATTCTGCAAGAAACAGTAAAGAAAAATCAGTCAACAGAAACTGGCCAAGCAAAGACAGATGCATTCTGTTTATTTCAGGAAGATGAATTTGTCCTTAGCAAACAAAAAAAAATTCGATGCGTGTATATTGAACTTACCGCTGAGTTTGCTGCTAAGGATTGACAGATCCATGTCTGGTAGCATGCACAGAGATTTGACATCAGACAACATGGCTTTCCTATTTCCTTCTCATAGAAAATTCATTCTCAGAAGAGAGGAAGAAGAATGGGAAGATGAGTTTGCGTGGAGTTCATCCATCTATTTAAAGGGTCAAGTGCAGGTCTATTCTTGGAAAAGATCCGCATAAATAGCGCTCGTAAATTGTGGAATGAGTGTCACGTGTACTTCGGGAGACCGTGCAACATTGGAAATAGTCAAAGAGTGCTAATTAATCTTCTTCATTAAAAGGCACGCAGATCAAACACAAAAGTTGTACTTCATTCTTTAAACAGGCACTGATGGCCTTACAAAAAGACCAAAAAAAAAAAAAAAGTGCAACAAAAGCGTAGAAAGTTACGTCCTATTTTCCAGAGCGGCTAAGTTTGATGCCTAACTCCTCTACGCTCTTAACTCCTAGGCGATGCAATAGAGTCTCGAACATTTCACGCTTCTCCATAAGGCTCCGCCCATCAGAAGAAGACGAGCCATCCAATCCAAAGTAGCTCAAGAGGTTCTTGGCTAACTGCGTGGCGTCGTCCTTGAGCTCAATGACGACAGGTTCAGGTTCTTTACCCCCAAAAGTGGGGTCACCATGGGAACAAAAGCCCAACTTGCGTGCTTCCTCTTCAGCTGCTTCCTTTGGGGTCATATTTTCGAGAGATGAAGTCAAAACTGAGAATCACTCCCTGTTTATATAACAGATCTCGTCGATAGTTCATATTCCACCATAAATTGGACGCAATCAGTCTCGAAGAACGAAGAGTCATTATGACATTTAATAAGTTCATTTGGATGTTTTCAAAGAACTTCGAAGTCTTTTCGACTTCCGAAAAATTTTGGAGCCATCTCAGCGTGACTTTAACTCATTTCATCATCTCTAATTCAAAGTATTTCGAAAATATTTTATCATTTTTTGAAAACTTTAAAGGGGGTTTTGTAGGCCTCAAAAATGAAAGTCACGCTGAGTTGATCAGAACAAGTCACACAGAGTGATCCAAGAAGCAGCACAAAAGATACGCTAAGTTCTGCCTGGCCATCTCCTTTAGAAGTCACGCAGAGACAGCTCAGCCATACGTCAGAATCATAATGACTGACAACACAACAGTCGAGAAACGTCTCCTCGTATGCCACGTATGTACAGAATTCGAGAGATCATTGCCGTCTTTTGCGTGATTTTGAAATCTTCCTTAGCAAGACTCACTCTTCACCAAGTTGGCGTGACTTTGGGTCTTATCTTCATTTAATGCGGCTGACAATATAATCAATGTCAGAGATTTTGTGTCAGACGAAGCGTGCCAAATCAAGACAGCTGGCGGTTTGCGTGGATTCTGAACCTTCTCCTTCCTCAAGTTTGCATGGATTTTTGAGTTATTCTTCTCAAAGCCTGTGTGAATTCTGAAGTATTCTTCTTCAAAGCTTGCGTGGATTTTGCCTTCAACGAGTCTGCGTCAACGAAACTGCGTGGATTTTTTGCCTTCAGCAAGACAGCGTGGATTTTATTTCAACTGGAGTACGTGGCAGCCATGCCACCAATCTCTCTCTCGCGTGCCCAGTAACTTACACACGACTCATACACTAATGCCATGTGTCCAACAGTTACGAGCCACGTCCAGTAACTACTCACTAGCCCTGCGTGTATTTAGAGTCTGTGTGACTTTTCAAATGCACTAGTGGTGAGGTAGTTATCTTTTCAGTTACTGTTTTGACTCTATAAATAGAGTTCTTTTTTTTTTATTCATTGTACAGATACATTGATATCTACTGTCAAAATTTTGAGAGCTTTTCTTCTTCGCATAGTCCAAGGGATAAAGCGATCGTCTTCTAGATCGGATTCCTACAGTTGTAATTTTCCCAGATACACAACAAATAAAGAGAATTTCTTTATGGAAAACAATTATTGCTGGAAGGCCCAGTAGATCTCCTGTCCTTCTCGTTTGGGAAGCTCATTCCCAATAAGTGGGCCTCCTTGGCCTTCCTCTCTTCGTCTTTGTCACGTCCCGCTTCCCTGATTTGAACGGTGACGTCAAACACATCCCCAGGCTACGCGCCAAAATTCGCGATTGTCGCCCGTAAATCAGCAGAATGAAAAATACAAGGAAATTTACATTACATTACACATAGTATTTATAGTACAGGAAGCTTATCTAACAGTACATTGTCTTACAGGTTTATTACAAAAGTAATTTACGAAAGTAACCACGACAGCACTAGTCATAAACTGAAAGTCTTCAGGTCACTGCTCCTCGACGTACAGTGGCAGTGCCTCGGCAGGATTGTCTTCTTCTTCTCCTAGTGAACAAATACTAGGTCGTTTAGAAACGACAAGCAAGCCCTCGGCCAAGGAGGGTGACAAACAAAAGAAATATGAAGTAAAATGAGACAATTAGTTTTTTTGTAAAGTAGTCATATTTAATGAAGCATTTTGTTGATGTGTGAGTGTCCTGTTCCTCTTATCCAGATAGGCGTGATGGCAAGTAATGATGTTAAAAGAAAATGAACCTAACATGCAATGCAGTATTGGAGAACAACCCCTGAATATTCATCTAAATGATTTCCCATCAGCAATCCCGTTAACCCGGGATCAGGCTGTGAATTCAGCGGCACGGTGCTTAGTATCCGGCCTGGAGCCTCCCTTGGGCTTAATAATCATCTATTCGATGTTGCTGTCGTAATAGATGTAAAAATCTAAAGTACGAAAACAAGAGCCTCCCTTGGGCTTAGTTTGCCTCCCTTGAGCAAACGAAAATACGTGAGCTAAGCCCCATAAACTCCATTCGCATGGCCTTACGAATGAGTAGAAATTTACTGATCAGCTTTTAATTTTATTATGCTATGGGACTATTTAGGAATATCCAGATTGTTCTCCCCCGTCCAATGCTTCCTAGTTGTTTTCCTAAGTATCTTTCCTAAATGACTTTAGGTCTTAAATACTAATCCGATATTTTCCGAAAGTTAGGAATTTAACTACCTCGTGAATTTTCCAAAAATTTCGGCAGAGTCTCCTTCGTATAGGATGACTCCGAAAATTCACAAGAGATATTATATAACATAAAAATATAATTCCGGGTTCGCCGACCCCTTCGGTGGAGCAACTCTCAACACCGGAACCACGCAGGTAATAATTTGGGTTCGCCGACCCCTTCGGTGGAGCAACTCTCAACACCGGAAAACCCACACAAGTATCAAAATGCTTAACACTTATTCCTTCTTACCATACAAGCAAGCAAGCAATCATGCATTTAAATTAGGCAAGCAAGTTTTTCTTGTTCTTTGCGGCTTGCAAATCACTATCCCAAGTATCAAAATGAAGTTATTAGTATAACAAAGATATTAACCTACTTCCATATGACATGACTTGAGAAAACCATGTTAGACTCCTTGTAACATTGCATTGATATGCAAGGGAGTTAGAAATTCATAGATGTAGAGTTAACGTGGTGTATGGGAACTTGCAAAATACTTAATTTAACTATCAACCATATCAAAGTAAGTTATTTTGATAAATTTAATAATTTGGACATAATGAATATCATGTTCACTTGAATTCCAATTTCAATTACCCCTCTACTTGTGACATAAATCATCTCATTATATATATATATATATATATATATATATATATATATATATATATATATATATATATATATATATATATATATATAGAGAGAGAGAGAGAGAGAGAGAGAGAGAGAGAGTCAAGTGTCCATTCGTTGTGTCTATACATATTGCATTTCAACTTACATGTCCAATATATAGAAATCCTAGTTATAAAATTCACATAAAATTGCATAATTGTGTTGATATGTTCTATTGTGTTGTGTCCAAGTGTTGTGTTCTAATTTCTTCTCACAAAGTATCATTTGTATATCTTTATATGCATATATATATATATATATATATATATATATATATATATATATATATATATATATATATATATATGTATATATATATATATATATATATGTATATATATATATATATATATATATATATATGTATATATATATATATATATGTATATATATATATATATATATATATATATATCATTTTCATATTCCAACTACTCCTATCTATATATATATGGATTTTGCAATTTTATCATAAACCTGCAAAATTCCAGGATTAATAATCATTCATTTTAATTCATGTAGACAACAAAACAAATATTTTGAGGGAAAGAGAGATGGAGGACTTGCTTCCAAGTATTATTCTAACCTCCAAAACTACCAAAATCTTACCATTTAAAAATTCTTATGATCTTAACTTATAATTTCAGAATTTAAAATGAATTCACAATTATTCAAAATTAACATAAAAAAATTAAGAGAAGAAGGATGAAAAAGAGGACTTGCCTTGGTTTGGGAATTGACCTAGCTTTCCTCACAATTCCTAATTTTAAACCCAATAACAACAACAAAATTTTGTTAGTAACTCTAATCCTAGGTTTAAAGTTGAATTAGAGATTGGGAAAAAGTGGTTTAGCAATTACCTAGGTTTTCTTTCTTTTCCTTTCTTTTTTTTTTGAAGTGGAAGAGGAAGATGAAGAGGGAGTGAGGGGGTGGCCGGAGTGGTGGTGGTCCGGCGGCGGGTGGCGGACGGCGGCAGCGGGCGGCGGACGGCGGCAGCAGGCGGCGGACGGCGGCAGCAGGCGGCGGAGGTGGTGGGGTGGTTTGTGTGTTTTTTTTTTTTGCTTGTGTGTGTGGGTTTATGTGTGGGAATTTAATGGGGAAGAAGTGGATGAGGTGTCCCCCCCCCCATTTAATACATGGGGACACCTAATCCTTTCTCCATTCTTCTTAAGAGACACATGGCATGACATGTGTCATGCCATGGAAAATCCTCTCTTCTTTTTTCTTTGAAAACAATTAATAATAATAATAATAAAATAATTAATAATAATACGGGTATGACAAGTCTACTCCCCTTAGAAAAATTCCATCCTCAGAATTTGAAAGTACAACAATTGATTACTAACCTGGCTTAGGGAATAAATACGGATATTGCTTCCGCATATCTTTTTCTTTCTTCCAAGTCGAATTTCCAGGCGAATCCTTGCTCCATGCGACTCGTACTAATGGGATGATCCGATTGCGGAGTACCTTCTCCCTTCGATCCAAGATCCCAATGGGTTTTTGTTCTATCCGTAGTGTAGGTCCGACGGTGATTTCTGAATGGTCGAGTATATGGCTCGGATCCGACACGTATCTTCGTAGCTGGAAAATATGGAATACATTGTGAACTCCTTTTAGAGTTGGTGGCAAGGTAAGCCGATATGATACATTTTCTACTCTTTCCAATATGTCGAAGGGTCCAATGTATCTCGAACTTAGTTTCCCTCTGGTTCCGAATCTGATGGTTCCCTTAGTTGGTGAAATCTTCAGAAACACGTGATCTCCAGGTTGGAACTCTAATATTCTTCGATGCTTATCGGCCTACATCTTCTGTCTATCTTGATCTGCTTGCAAGTGACTTCTTATTGCCTTGACTATGTCCACAGTTTGTGTTACTAGCTAGTTCTGGCCCTAGCAATTATCTTTCTCCTACGTCGGTCCAACATACCGGCGATCTGCACTTTCTACCATATAGTGCTTCAAAGGGAGCCATTTTGATGCTATCATGGTAACTGTTGTTATATGAAAATTCTACCAAATGTAGATGATTATCCCATGCTCCTCCAAAATCTAAAGAACAAGCTCTCAGAATGTCTTCTAGGGTCTAAATGGTCCTTTCCGACTGGCCGTCTGTTTGGGGATGGTAGGCGGAGCTATACTTCAGCTGAGTGCCAAAAATTTTTTGCAAACTTTTCCAAAAATGTGAAGTGAATCTGGTATCTCTATCCGATACTATACTCACTGGCACTCCATGTTGACTGATAATCTGTTTCATGTACATTTCTGCCAGTACCTCTGTCGACTGTCCAACTCGAAAGGGAAAAAAATGAGCGGACTTCGTAAGTCTATCTATAATGACCCAAATAGCATTATTACCCTTTTGGGTCCTAGGAAGTCCTGTCACAAAATCCATTGTAAGATGCTCCCACTTTCATTCGGGTATGGGCAAAGACTGAAGAAGTCCTGCTGTCCTTTGATGTTCGGCTTTCACTTGTTGACAGATGCGACATCTGGATACAAATCTGGCGACTTCTCTTTTTATTCCGTGCCACCAAAACGTTTGTTTCAAATCTTTATACATTTTAGTGCTGCCCGGATGAATGGAATATTGTGAGTTATGGGCTTCTGTCATGACCTCTGTTCTTAAATTCCCACTGGGCATACATAATCGATCTCCGAATCTTAATGATCCGTCCGAATGCTTCCTTATCCCGGTCTGGAGCCCTGCTTCTGTTTGTTTCCAAATTTCCTGAAGTTTTGAGTCATTTTGTTGAGCCTCTTTAATTCTGTCCATTAAGGAGGATTGTACTTGTAAGTTTTGCCACATTCCTTCCATTATCGGGTATATCACTTCAATTCCTATTTTTCTTAAATCCTCAAGGATCTCCTTGGGTGTATTGATAAAGAAGGCTTCGGGTCTTCTGCTTAGAACATCAGCCACCTTATTAGCCTTGCCTGGGTGATATTCCAGCTCCATATCGAAGTCTTTTAGTAACTCCAACCATCTTCTCTGTCTCATATTGATCTCCTTTTGCGTGAAAACATATTTTAAACTTTTGTGGTCTGTGTAAATTTTGATTTTCTCTCCATATAAATAATGCCTCCATAACTTGAGTATGAATACTACAGCTGCAAGTTCGAGATCGTAAGTTGGATAATTCCTTTCATGTATCTTTAATTGTCGGGATGCATAGGCTATGACTCTGTCGTGTTGCATCAGTACACATCCCAGACCCTTACCTGATGCATCACTATATATCTCATATCCACCCGAACCAGATGGCAATGCCAGTACTGGGGCCGAAATTAATCTTTCCATCAATTCGTCAAATGCCCTTTGACATTTTTCTATCCAATTAAACTTTTCTTCTTTCTGGGTAAGACGGGTTAAAGGTTCTGTAATTCTTGAATTTTTTTTACAAATCTTCGGTAATAACCAGCTAGTCCTAAGAAACTTCTGATTTCTGCTACGGACTTAGGTGTTGGCCAAGACTTAACTGCTTCCACCTTCTTCGGGTCTACCAGATGCCTTCTCCGCTGATAATATGCCCTAGAAATGGTATTTGGTCCAGCCAAAATTCATATTTACTGAGCTTGGCATATAATTGTTCTTCTCACAACGTTTGTAATACAATCCTCAAGTGTTTTTCATGCTCCTCTTCATTTTTGGAGTATATAAGGATTTCGTCAATGAATACAATCACGAATTTATCCAGATATTGATAAAATACTCGATTTATCAGGTCCATAAATATGGCAGGTGCATTTGTTAACCCGAATGGCATAACTAAGAATTCGTAATGCCCATATCGAGTCCTAAATGCAGTCTTAGGGACGTCTTCCTTCTTTACCTTCACTTGATGATATTCGGACCTTAGATCAATTTTTGAGAATACTCTTGCCTCTCCTAACTAGTCGAATAGTTGATCAATTCTAGGTAGAGGATACTTATTCTTGATGGTGACCTCATTCAAAGCCCTATAATCAATTACCAGTCGTAGGGTACCATCCTTATTTTTCACAAACAATACCGGTGCACCCCACGGCGATGCGCTGGGTTGAATAAATCCTTTTTGCTAACAATTCCTTTATTTGTTTATTCAACTCAGCTAATTCCTCTCTGTTTATTGGATATATTTTCTTGGCTATGGGAGCTGCTCCTGGGATTAGATCTATAGAGAATTCTACAGCTCTATCTGGGGGTAGCCCTGGCAATTCTTCTGGGAATACATCTTTAAATTCCTCCACTATCCTTGGGAATGATTTCTCTACCGATTCTTGCAACACTGCTTGAACTGGTAATTCAAACTTCTCTAGTTCTTCCATATTGAATTCATTTTGGTCTAGCACAAATTCATAAGATACTCCGTCGGGAAGTTGAAATGTAACTTTCCCTTGACCGCAATCTATATTGGCTAGTGTTGCGGTTAGCCAATCCATGCCTAGTATCACATCGTAGTTGCTTGTCGGGAAAACAAGTAACCGAGTTCGAAAAGCTCCTCCACCTAACTTTATGGGACATTTACTACATACGCGGTTGACTTCTACTAGTCCGTTACCGGTGAGAACCTTTAGTGATTTAGGCAGAGGTTGGGATTCTATTTCACGTTGCGATATAAAAGAAGATGCTATAAATGAATGGGTAGCCCCGAAATCAAACAATACGGATGCTGGATATGCAGAAACTAGGATCGTGCCTGAGACTACTTCTTCCGGGATATTTGCATCTTCAGCTCCCATCATAAATGCTTGTCCTTGTCCCTTTCTCTTCTTATTGTGATTTTGGGCTTGACCTGCCCTTTGTGCTTGTTGGAACTGATATGCCTGAGGGGCATATGGTGGCCTTTGCTGATTCCTATAAGTCATGACTGTCTGTGAGGTTGGTGCCTGAATCCTTGGCTGAGGTTTATTCCCCTGAACCGGGGGTCGATACCCTTGATTGAATCTTCGTGCCGTCGCTCCAATTGCAGACAGCTGAGGGCACTGACTGATTGGATGATCTCCTGCTCCACATCTCAAGCAAAGTCCCAACAATTTTCTATATACATCTTTCTTGTGTCCTGGTTTCTGACAGTAGTTGCAAATAATGAATCTGTCTGGGTTGTCATTCTGACGACGCTTAGATGGTCCCTGCCAATGATTCTTGTTGGAGGGTGCTCCTTCTTCAAAGGTTCTCTTAGGGTGCGATGACCGGAAAGGTTGCTCTTCTTTTAGTATCCTCTCTTGATTTCGAGCAGCTTCTGTTGCCTCAGAAAAGGTTTGGCACCGATAAGATGCGACCCTACTTTTCAGTTGGGTCCCAAGCCCTTCTACGAACCTGGATATTTTCGTTTCTTCATCCGCTATCATGTTCGGGGCAAATCGACTAAGCCTGGAAAATTCCGTAGTGTACTCATCAACTGTGCGTCTCCCTTGTTTCAGATAGTTGAATTGTCGTTCTAATTCCATCCGTGTTGACTTAGGATATAATCTTTCTTCAAATTTCTTCTTAAATTCAGCCCATGACATGTCCTTGTCAGAATCTTCTGGATACTCGGCACTCCACCAGTATCCAGTAATGTCTTCCAGCTGGATGCGGATTGCTGGTACCATATCCTCGGGTTTAACTTTTGCAGCCTTCATCAAACCTTCAATGGTTCTTAGCCATTGACCCGTTTCCATTGCATTTTTAGTTCCCTTAAACTTGGGTGGCCTAAGATCCCTGAATTCCGTCAGGGTTTTATCCTTGGTATTATTAGAATTCTGCATTTGTTCCAATATTGTGGTATTTGTTGCATGGACAGCATTGGCCTGCTGACTATTGGATTCCAATAGTTGCTGCAACAAACGGAACATATCAGCCACGGTTGGTTCAGTTGATGCTTGAGGTGGTGGATTGTTTGGTTGATCATGGTTGTCCATATCCTGAAATTAAAAGACACAATCCTTAGGAAATATATGACTCACAATGTTTATTTATAACAAGGTGTACAGCAAAACCATATATTTATATATTTCATTAAAATAAGAGTAATACAAAATGTTGTTTCTAATCCCAACTTTATATTTGTTTACATTCTTCTCACCTAGCCTATTCATGTCACTCAACTTTCCCAAAATGTGACATAGAAAGCTATTCTATCCCTATCTATCCCTACTCATATACATATCTGCTGATTTCCAAAATACCATACAACAGACAAAAGAGAAGGACTCCTTCTTCACTATATATACATGGCTAGGTTTTTCTTATGCTATAGCCTCGATGAGGATCCTTTCCTCAGTGAGGATGTCGACCTCTGGATAGAGTCTTTCAAAGTCGTCTAGTGTGCCCTCATAGACATGTAGTCCGATGTAGATGCGGTTTGGATCTCGGACATACAAAGAGTAGGTTGTATTTTCAAAATATACTTCAGCTCCGTCCTCGATGTCCCTGATAATAGGACGCATGATTACATAAAACACTTGGTAGACATGAACGTCGTACCAATCGGGTGCGTTCCACATTATTCTTGTATAGCGTTGGTATAAGTACAGAGTGTAATCACTCCCATCCCATTCCAAACTCGGCATAAACAGGTCCATACCTACATTCATAATACCCTGAAGTAAGAAGTACTTACAAGGAATATAAGAATATAGAAAAAGCATATTTTATTTATTTGCAGCACAATATGCACCTACTACATACATTCATATATCACATTCCTACTACATACATTCACACATCCTTTACATAACTAGGGATCTAATATTTATTTACACTTTTACATTTACACATCATCCACATTCTGGGGATCTAAATCCACATTCGCCTTATGTTATGGATTTTTGCCTCTGGGTACGTGTGCTTCCATTCTTCCAGAGTACCGTTGCGATCAGTTTCTGGACCTTCAGTGGGTTCTGCCTTGATCAGGACATAGTAATGCACCGTATTATAATATAGTCTTCTTTCATCCACTATATATGTTACCACCGGATATTCCAGCTCGTAATGTACCCCATATGCCTCTATCATCCCTTTTGGTGCTACTCGCCACATCTTCTTCACAAATGCATAATATTCGTCCAGGCTGTGGCTGTCATTACCTAGTCTTGCAAAAGGTACGAATCGGGGCATGATCTACACCAAGAATTCCTTGGGTCAGTATCCCTTTACTAAGATTATAATAATTGGTTAGATAAGGGAGAGGTAATCATTGCACAATGCTACTAACTATTGACACTTCCTTCTCAAGGATTCCTAGGGTATGATTTGGACTCGAGGTGCTCCTTATAATTCTAGAACTTACGTCCTATCTGAACCTATGTTTTATCCTAGATTTCCCATTCTTGCTGACCTGCATGGGCCACCACTTAAAGACGTGTCACGTCCCGCTTCCCAAATTTGAACGGTGACGTCAAACACATCCCCAGGCTACGCGCCAAAATTCGCGATTGTCGTCCATAAATCAGCAGAATAGAAAATACAAGAAAATTTACATTGCATTACACATAGTATTTATAGTACAGGAAGCTTATCTAACAGTACATTGTCTTATAGGTTTATTACAAAAGTAATTTACGAAAGTAACTACGACAACACTAGTCATAAACTGAAAGTCTTCAGGTCACTGCTCCTCGACGTACAGTGGCAGTGCCTCGGCAGGATTGTCTTCTTCTTCTCCTAGTGAACAAATACTAGGTCGTTTAGAAACGACAAGCAAGCCCTCGGCCAAGGAGGGTGACAAAAAAAAGAAATATGAAGTAAAATGAGACAATTAGTTTTTTTTTGTAAAGTAGTCATATTTAATGAAGCATTTTGTTGATGTGTGAGTGTCTTGTTCCTCTTATCCAGATAGGCGTGATGGCAAGTAATGATGTTAAAAGAAAATGAACCTAACATGCAATGCAGTATTGGAGAACAACACTTGAATATTCATCTAAATGATTTTCCATCAGCAATCCCGTTAACCCGAGATCAGGCTGTGAATTCAGCGGCACGGTGCTTAGTATCCGGCCTGGAGCCTCCCTTGGGCTTAATAATCATCTATTCGATGTTGCTGTCGTAATAGATGTAAAAATCTGAAGCACGAAAATAAGAGCCTCCCTTGGGCTTAGTTTGCCTCCCTTGAGCAAACGAAAATACGTGAGCTAAGCCCCACAAACTCCATTCGCATGGCCTTACGAATGAGTTGAAATTTACTGATCAGCTTTTAATTTTATTATGCTATGGGGCTATTTAGGAATATCCAGATTGTTCTCCCCCGCCCAATGCTTCCTAGTTGTTTTCCTAAGTATCTTTCCTAAATGACTTTAGGTCTTAAATACTAATCCGATATTTTTCGAAAGTCAGGAATTTAACTACCTCGTGAATTTTCCAAAAATTTTGGCAGAGTCTCCTTTGTATAGGATGACTCCGAAAATTCACAAGAGACATTATATAACATAAAAATATAATTCCGGGTTCGCCGACCCCTTCGGTGGAGCAACTCTCAACACCGGAAAACCCACACAAGTATCAAAAATGCTTAACAATTATTCCTTCTTACCATACAAGCAAGCAAGCAATTATGCATTTAAATTAGGCAAGCAAGTTTTCCTTGTTCTTTGCGGCTTGCAAATCACTACCCCAAGTATCAAAATGAAGTTATTAGTAGAACAAAGATATTAAACCTACTTCCATATGACATGACTTGAGAAAACCATGTTAGACTCCTTGTAACATTGCATTGATATGCAAGGGAGTTAGAAATTCATAGATGTAGAGTTACCGTGGTGTATGGGAACTTGCAAAATACTTAATTTAACTATCACCCATATCAAAGTAAGTTATTTTGATAAATTTAATAATTTGGACATAATGAATATCATGTTCACTTGAATTCCAATTTCTATTACCCCTCTACTTGTGACATAAATCATCTCATTATATATATATATATATATATATATATATATATATATATATATATATATATATATATATATATATATATATATATATATATATATAGAGTCAAGTGCCCATTCGTTGCGTCTATACATATTGCATTTCAACTTACATGTCCAATATATAAAAATCCTAGTTATAAAATTCACATACAATTGCATAATTGAGTTGATATGTTCTATTGTGTTGTGTCCAAGTGTTGTGTTCTAATTTCTTCTCACAAAGTATCATTTGTATATCTTTATATGCATATATATATATATATATATATATATATATATATATATATATATATATATATATATATATATATATATATATATATATATATATATATATAAAATATATATATATATATATATATATATCATTTTCATATTCCAACTACTCCTATCTATATATATATGGATTTTGCAATTTTATCATAAACCTACAAAATTCCAGGATTAATAATCATTCATTTTAATTCATGTAGACAACAAAACAAATATTTTGAGGAAAAGAGAGATGGAGGACTTGCTTCCAAGTATTATTCTAACCTCCAAAACTACCAAAATCTTACCATTTAAAAATTCTTATGATCTTAACTTATAATTTCAGAATTTAAAATGAATTCACAATTATTCAAAATTAACATAAAAAAAAATTAAGAGAAGAAGGAGGAAAAAGAGGAATTGCCTTGGGTTGGGAATTGACCTAGCTTTCCTCACAATTCCTAATTTTAAACCCAATAACAACAAAATTTTGTTAGTAACTCTAATCCTAGGTTTAAAGTTGAATTAGAGATTGGGGAAAAGTGGTTTAGCAATTACCTAGGTTTTCTTTCTTTTCCTTTTTTTGAAGTGGAAGAGGAAGATGAAGAGGGAGTGAGGGGGTGGCCGGAGTGGTGGTGGTCCAGCGGCGGGTGGCGGACGGCGGCAGCGGGCGGCGGACGACGGCAGCAGGCGGCGGAGGTGGTGGGGTGGTTTGTGTGTGTTTTTTTTTTTTTTTTTGCTTGTGTGTGTGGGTCTATGTGTAGGAATTTAAAGGGGAAGAAGTGGATGAGGTGTCCCCCCCCCCATTTAATACATGGGGACACCTAATCCTTTCTCCATTCTTCTTAAGAGACACATAGCATGACATGTGTCATGCCATGGAAAATCCTCTTTTTTTTTTTAAAACAATTAATAATAATAATAATAATAATAAAATTATTAATAATAATAAGGGTATGACAGTCTTCGATGTTGATAATGAACGTCGCTCAGTCTGCGTGGCCATAAGAACCCGTCTATAGTTTTTTCATAGGTGACAATCCTTTCCGACTAGTGTCAATTAAGATCAACTCGGGCACCCCATGTGGTAGCCTCAGTGCGGCTTGCCGAAACCGTTCTATGTATGCTCGGGCAGAATCTTTGTCCTTCTGAGTGGTTTCCAACAAGGTGGACATCGTCATGTCCATTCCCGGTTCATAGAATTGAGATAGGAACAGATGTTGAAGGTCATCAAAGGATGACATACAGTTGTCTGGAAGACTACAGAACCACTCGTAGGCTGTCACGACCCGCTCCCGAATAATCGGATACGAGTCGGACACGCCCAGCCTTCGTCGATGGACACGACGAAGTAAGCTGTACAATACTAATGAAAACTCAAAGTCACAATGTAATGTAAATGAAAACACAGCTTTTATAATGTTCCCAAAAACCACCAATATCCATCAAGTGTTTTAAATACAAACTCAGCCGGAGACAAATCCGGTCAAATAAAATAATATATAATAATGAATATCTACAATACAATCTCCAAAAAAATAAACTAAAAATAAAAGCTGCAATATCCAAGCAATCACCAGCTCCATGTAATCTCCCACTTACCTGCAACGATCCTATCAGGAAAAGAGCAAAGTTTAACCCTGACCAGACAATATACAATGTAATCTGTAATCCAGAGTACAAGGTGAAACTATAATACCAGAATACTAGAACATGAAATGAAAATGAAACTGCGGTACCAGAAATGAAATGTAAACTACAGGCAATGGACGACAATCAATATGCTAGACAATAAACACGGCTATCAATGTACAAGGCAATGGATCACGACAATCAATATGCAATTGTGACAATTTTGAAATATTAAACTAATGTGTGACCGGCTTAGGAGCAATCAATCAATGAGGCAATGAGTCAATGAGTCAATTCTATAAGGTACAGCTTCATCATACATGACGTGTACGATTAGGCTATCCACAATTACCTATGTTGGGTGTGGTCACACAAAAGCTAATATTTCCCCCAATCCCCGCAATAAACAATGACTCACAAGCAATGAACAATGGTACAAGGCAATCGTGTGTAATTCGTGTCCGATATGAGAATATGGCACATGAAGGTAAGACAGAAAACAAGGTACAAGTCGAGTCAGTGTACTTGCCTCGGTTTGGTTGCACGAGAGTAGTACTGCATGGTTGTAATGAATCACCTGTTATATTTGTACAATTTTATTAGGGTTTTAAACAATGCTATCAAGCTAAACTACTCTAACCATATATTAGCTAATAATATTTTAGAAAATATTATAATTTAATCACCATAAATACTCATGAAAACATATACTATATAATTTAGAAATATTTGGAAGCATTTTGTTTAGCAAAATAATAATAGTTAGAAAGAATCATTTTTTTGAAATAATTTGCAAAGTAGTAGTAATCACTAATAAAATATGAATTTATATATTTACTAACAAGATATTATGCTAATAAATAAGGTAGCATTTATATATATTTAAAAATAGAATATAATAATAAAATGATAGTAAAATGAAACCTTAACTAATACTTGTAAAACAATTAATTTAACCATATATTTAATCAAAATATTATTTACCAATAAATGCTAAAGAATAGCTTGCTTAATTATAGAATTCTAGCTAACATTACATAACTACAACCTAATTAGAATATTACTAATAAAATCTATACACTAATTGTAATCAGCCCAGCCCATCTTCTAATTAATAAACTACAACAATAACCTAACCAGCCAGGCCCAACTGCTGATGGCCCGACCCAAAGTCCCCCTGGAAAATGAAACTAAATAACTAAAATGAACCCAGCCCAATCTCCCCAGCCTGTAACCCGGCCCAACTTCCTCACTGCCTATCTATTTAGCAAAATAATTAAATTCACACCTATGTAGCCCAATAAACCCACCCCTGACTTCTGAATTTTAACAAAATTAATAAGACAACAGGACCAGCCCAATCTCCAAGCCCAAAAACTCGGCCCGACTCCTTAACATAAAACTGATTTGTTTCTCTCTCTTTCCTGCCATTTCACGAACTCTCCAGAACCAACCGGAGAGTCGAGAGAGAGCTGTCGTCTCTTCGTCTTCTCCGGCGAAGAGAACTCGGTCTCCGTCCTCTGCTCATGGCTAGGAAAACCCTAACCCGAAGGTTCTCTCTCACCGCTTCTTCTTCCTCCCTTCGTCTTCGTCTCCTTTGAAACCCTAACCCTAGCTTCATCTTCCCATGGAGAACCCTCACCCTAAAACTTTCCATGGCCGAAACCCTAGCCTAGGTTCAACCCCAGTCTTCCACAAACCCTAGGTCCGACTCTAAGTCTGCCTCCCGAGAGTCCTTAAGAACCCTAACCCTAGAAAACCTTAGATTCTCAAACTCCAATTAAAACCCTAGAAAACAAGAGGGAAAGAAGGATCGAGATGGATCGATGGAGAAAGGCTCACCAGCTAGAGGGGATGTCGATCCACGGCGATCCTCGGCGAGGCGGAGTACGGCTCTGACGGCGAGACGGTGGCGCTCCGGCGTCTCGGTGAAGATCTAGTCGTCAGTGGTGGCTCGACTTCAGGCAAGGGTCGTCGAGATCCGGTGGATCTGGTCGGCGGCTCCTCCTGCTGCTGGATCTCGACGGCGGCAGTGACTACGAGGAGGTGGCTCCTCGGCGGCGTGGAAATCGAAGGGACGGCCTCACGGAGCTCGAAGGAACAACTCCACTCCCGAGGCGACAGAATGATGGCGCTCTGGCGGTGCACACGACCCGAGGTGGCTCACTGTGCGAAGCGTTAGCACGAGAACCGAGATGGCACTGCAGTCGAGGCGGCGGTGGCGCAGTCCTCGAGGCGGCGCTCCACTGATGGCGGTGGCACAAGGATCGATGGCCGGGATCGCCAGTGGCGGTGCTCTCGAGCACAGAGAGGAGAGAAAGAGAGAGGGAGAGGTGACGTGTAGAGAGAGAAAAAGTGAGGTGTACTGTGTGGTGTCAGAAAATATTGGAGTCCGTGCCATTTTATAATAAATATTCTGTATGTGTGCGTGTAGTAGTAGTGGCATAACTGTAATTAACTGTAGATCTGGGTGTAATTAGTATAGTGGCAGTGCTGGTAAATACGTGTAGATCTGGGGCTAAGTAGAATAGGTTGTAACAGAATTAGTTAGAGGCAATTCAAATTCAAACAAAGTTTTTCAAAATTCAAATGATTCCCTCCAGCAGTTTTCGAAAAGAACAGATTTTAAATTATAAATTCTAATAGAAAATCCAATTTCAACAGATTTTTCAATAGATTTAAATTCAAAACAGCAACAGATTCCAAAATCAAATATAAACAGGTTTCAAATACGAAATTCTAAAACAGCTTTCCAATAATCAGCAATTTAACTACATCATGACTAATTACAGAATTAGTTATAACAACCATAATCATAATCAAAACTGTAGTTAATTCTCCTAACTGCTCATTAACAAATAGTTAATTAAAACCAATATTTTCTTTTAGTTTAATATAACATAATTCAGAGATTCAAAAGTTCATAAATTAACTAGGAACAATATTAATACTTTTCAAATTGAGAAAAATCCGGAATTTATTTTAATCGAAATTAGGTTTTCGTATGTAAACAATATTCAAATCCAAAGAAAATTAGAAAAATCTCAAAATTTATCCTATATGATTTTTGGGAGTTACAAATCTACACCCCCTACAAAAATTTCGTTCTCGAAATTTCAAGGGTTTTGCAGTGTACAAAATCAATCAAAATTTATTAAAGGCAACCAGAAAAATAACAAGGACTAACAAGTAGTCACTAGACAATAGAAAAGACTGTAAATGCAAGAAAACTAAGAGACAAGTATCGAAATAGGCAATACAAGAATTACAGCTACTACAAGCAAGTAAAAAGATAACGGTCCATGCGACTGCGCTCCTACAGCTACTACTGATCCTCAAAGACTGGGTCCTCATGCTGCTGCTCTGGTGCTGGCTCCTGACGAGTGAAAGCTGCAGGATAATCTCACACTTGGTGAGTAGCAGATCCACAAACCAGCACTGCCCTAACTTCTTGCGGCATTCCTCGCCACGGTGTCCCGGTCTCTTGCAGTATGCGCAAGAGAAGTACATCGGAGTCTGAATCTGTCTCTGCTGCCTCGGCGATGTCGGTGCTCGAACATGGTGCTGATGCTGAGGTGGCCTCTGCTGAGTGTCGGTCCACTTCGGTGGACCCTGGGAACTGCTGGCACCAATGTCTCGGTCCCGCTTAAGCTTCGGATCCATCTCCTTCTCTACTCCCTGAGCAACTTTAAGGATGCTCGCATAGGTCGTGGCCTGACTAATAGCTACTGCATGACGCAGGTCCCTGGTGAGACCCTTCTTGAACATCCAAGCCCTCACCTTCGGCGTGCTGACTAGGTTCTCTGCGAACCTGCTGAGTCGGGTGAACTCGGATGTATACTGGGCAACGGTCATATTCCCCTGCTGCAATGCTTCAAATTGCATCCGAAGCTCGTCCCGCTCCACATCCGGGAAGAACTTCTCCTGGAACAGCAGCTTGAAATCCTTCCAGGAAACTCCGGGCTCTGCTAACTGGGGCTCCTCCCGGTACCAAGCCCTAGCGATGTCAAATAGTCGCATGCTTGTAACTTCGACTTGCAAATCATCCGGGATCCTCGCCATCTTTAATGACCGTTCAGTATTCTCCAGCCACTCGTCTGCGTAGACTATTCCCTCATTGCCCCAGAAATCCATCTGGCGGAGGAACTGATAGTCCTTGGCAGTTCCTGGCCTCGGCGCTGCTGGTGCCGGCAGTGCTGGCGGTGCTGGTGGAGCTGGCTCTCTGGTCCTGAGTGCGTCGACGACGGTCGCTCTGAACTGCGCAGCTTGCTGATTCTGGATCTTCATGAATTGCTGGAACATGGCCATCACTTGCGTGCCATCGAACATCATCGTCGGTGGAAGCGACTGAGGCAGAGGCGGTGGAAGCTGCTCCTGTGCACTGGGTGCAGGCTGCTCACTGGTCCCAGCGTTCGTCGTGGCGACCGTCCTGTAAAAGAAAAATAAACTGTTGATTGCTATATCCTATAAAAATCATAAGTTATCCTAAAATCATAAGTAAAATCAAATTTTCAAAATTTTTTAAACATCAATAACCATAAACCATAAACCATTAATCATAAACCATAAACCATTTTCCCGCGGTTCCTATGCTGTGATGAGTTTTCCTTAGCTTTTGCTGGTCCCCCAATAACACTTTATAGTCTAAGTGTCATTAGGATAGACCTGCATGGGCTACCACTAAAAATATGTCACGACCCGCTCCCGAATAATCGGATAAGAGTCGGACACGCCCAGCCTTCGTCGATGGACACGACGAAGTAAGCTGTACAATACTAAGGAAAACTCAAAGTCACAATGTAATGTAAACCAAAACACAGCTTTTATAACGTTTCCAGAAATCACCAATATCCATCAAGTATTTTAAATACAAACTCAGCCGGAGACAAATCCGGTCAAATGAAATAATATACAATAATGAATATCTACAATACAATCTCCAGAAAAATAAACTAAAAATAAAAGCTGCAATATCCAAGCAATCACCAGCTCCATGTAATCTTCCACTCACCTGCAACGATCCTATCAGGAAAAGAGCAAAGTAAAACCCTGACCAGACAATATATAATGTAATCTGTAATCTAGAGTACAAGGTGAAACTATAATACCAGAATACTAGAACATGAAATGAAAATGAAACTATGGTACCAGAAATGAAATATAAACTGCAGGCAATGGACGACAATCAATATGCTAGATAATGAACACGGCTATCAATGTACAAGGCAATGGATCACGACAATCAACATGCAATTGTGACAATTTTGAAATATTAAACTAATATGTGACCGGCTTAGGAGCAATCAATCAATGAGGCAATGAGTCAATGAGTCAATTCTACAAGGTACGGCTTCATCATACGTGACGTGTACGATTAGGCTATCCACAATTACCTATGTTGGGTGTGGTCACACAAAAGCTAATATTTTCCCCAATCCCCGCAATAAACAATGACTCACAAGCAATGAACAATGGTACAAGGCAATCGTATGTAATTCGTGTCCGATATGAGAACATGGCACATGAAGGTAAGACAGAAAATAAGGTACAAGTCGAGTCAGTGTACTTGCCTCGGTTTGGTTGCAAGAGAGTAGTACTGCATGGTTGTAATGAATCACATGTTATATTTGTACAATTTTATTAGGGTTTTAAACAATGCTATCAAGCTAAACTACTCTAACCATATATTAGCTAACAATATTTTAGAAAATATTATAGTTTAATCACCATAAATACTCATGAAAACATATACTATATAATTTAGAAATATTTGGAAGCATTTTATTTAGCAAAATAATAATAGGTGAGTCTAATCGTATCAGAAATTGACAGTCCCATCAACCCATGAATCAGTTAGCAAACCCCAAAACCCATTTTCGAAACCCATTGCTCCTAAAAATCACTCACTAACATAAACATCATTCATCTAACATGTAGGTGAGTCTAATCTATCATTACAGTAACATTAAATCAGAAAAAAATACAATTCAAACCCAGAATTTCATTTCAACCAAGGTGTATCAGTGAACCCCAATTTCAAACCCAAAATACATTGAAAATCAAATATATTACAAAACAAAAGGTTGGTAAATCATGTCACATAGTTGTAGGTGTCAGAGGTGTCTTCGTGTCCAGGAAATTGGACACGAATCGTATCCAAAACCCTACACGAACACAGACTCGAAACTGTGTTCAAACAGTGTCGTGCACGCGTGCACGTGTCTGTAGAACACGACACACGTCACGACACAACACGTGGGTGTGCACACGTGTACGCCTAGACTAGGGGGACGTGTACATGTGTCTGTATCGTGTCCACGTGAGTCGTGTCAGGAGTAAAAAGGTCGTATCAGACGCGAATTTCTGCGTGTGTGCACAGTGCACGAATCAGTGCGGGCTCGATTGCTTCCAAACCATTCAACAAGGTCCTACGAAACTTTGTAGGCCTCGTGTCAGTCATGTAGGGAGTCCCCATGTCAAATTTTGTGGCATGAAGTGTCGTGTCCAGAGCAAACCAGGACACGGGCAGTAGGGCACTGTGCACAGCCTGCTGCGCGCGTGTGCGTGTCCAATCCCGACACGAAAAAGATACGAAAGTAATCTCAGTCTTCACAAACATTGCTACACATACCTAGATCTAGAGATCCATGAAATTAGAATTCAAAAATACGAAAAATAAATCCTTTGTGGCATTTTCACAAACACATGCACATATACCAAGACACGTGTCCGATACGGACACCAAACGAACACGAATCGACACAACACCAATACCTACGGCTAGGGGACACCTAGGGCTTCCTATCCATGCAAAGAAAATGAAATTTGGTGGAGGGAATAGGGATTTACCTATATGTTCAATTTCAAATGAAAAACTCCAAAAAGGGGGTTTCTCCTTGTTAGCCAAACTCTCCAAATTGGTCCAAACCTGAGATTATCCTCCATAAACAGCAAGAGGGAGACAATTAGAATCTAATGCAAGTGGTTTGAGCCAAATAGGAGTTAAAATGGGAAAGTTATGGATTGGGGAAGATGGTTATACCTCTTTCTTCAAAGCTTGAGAGAAAATAATAAAGAGGCAAAAGCAAATGGAAGAGGCATTAAATAGGGTGTGAAACCCTAGGTTGGCTTCCATGGGCTGATTAGGGTGAGGGTTTGCTACATGGTGTGGGCCTATGGGCTTTAAGTCTCAAGTCATTAGTCATGACTTATGAAGTCATAAGCCATTCTAGCCTAATCAACTCCTAAACTCTCCAAACAAGTTCCCATGAGTTAAACCTCACTAACTTAGGTCAAACCAAGGTTACTTAACCTAACCAAGTGGCCATAACCTAGGTTAGTCTCTAGGTTAGTCTCCTAGTCAACACTAGTCAAAGTCAACTATAGGCCCAAAATCAATTATACTAAAAATTACTAAAAATCACTAGTAATCATATTAATTCTAATAAACCTAAATAATACATAATAATTCCAAATAATTTCGAAAATTACAAAAATGACTAAAATATCCCTCAATCTAGAAATGATAAATGAAATATCCTAATCACATAGCTAGGCTCTAGGGTTACACTAGCAAGACACCAAATCATAAGTCATGATTTAAAATAGTTTTTAAAATGATTAAAAATCAATAAAAATCATATAAAATTTTAAATACCATAATTAAATAAATTAAAATACAAAATTTTAAAATTATCCTCATCTGGAAAACTGGGTGTTACACTAGTGATGTAGAGTACAGGATAGCACATGTGAACAGAACAGATTTGTACATGATCTACACTAAAGAGTTTCACATGATCTACACTACTATGGAATTGTTCACATGACTACTAGCACTCTCCCGTTTTTCTCCCAATCAATACACAAGGATCTAAGCAGGTTATGTTATTGTACATGATACACATGGGGCCCATGAAAGGGTGCACATGATAGTATACATGAAGGCTCCGTGAACATGAGAGTACATGATTCACAGGAGTGTACATGTATGGTGAAAGCACAGGAGTACATGATGAAAGTGAAACGCACATGACACAATGTACCCGATGCTCCCGAGGGAGATAACATCGCATGAAGAGATCCATATAGTACTAATCCGTGATAATGTCGTGACAGCATCAAGTAAGGTAATCTAAAGCAGGAATATAATTCTAAGCAGGATATGAAATGATCAGAGAATGTACTCGTCTGGTATCCTGAATGTCCGAAGAGAATATACTGTCCGAGGAGTGGTGTCTGTCTCCTATATAACAGTACAAGTCACAACAAGTCTAAAATAAGGAAATAGACTGCTACAATGCATCTACATGAAGTTTGGAGTCAATCTAGGCTAAAGTCAACCTTTGGTCAACTCTAGTCAACTAGACTAGTCAAACTAGGTCAACTAGGTCAAACCTAAACCTAGTCTAACTAGTCTATTCTAGAGGCCTAATCAAGACTAAACAAGTCTAACTAAACTCTCACTAGGCAAACAGACACACATAGGCTAAGAGCCCTAGGCTATAGGCTATATCATGCCTAAGACAAACCACAACACATATACACCTATTATATATAATATATATATATATATATATATATATATATTGTAGTACACTCAAACATATAGGCTTACCTATATGTACATCCCATAATATATATATATATATATATATATATATATAATATATATATATATATATATATATATATATATATTTTATGTTATGAGTGTACTACAATATATATATATATATATATCTATATATATATATATATATTTATATATATATATTATGTGTACATCCCACATATAAATATTTTTTTATGTACATCCCATATATATATCTATATATATATATATATATATATATATATATATATATATATATATATATATATATATATATATATATATATCT
>JANAVB010012795.1:0-28137 GCA_029216955.1 Iris pallida | reverse complement strand
CTCCGACGGAATAATCATTCTCATCGGGCGTAACACTTGTTTTGGGTCTAGACTAAATCATTCTCGATGCGCGGATTGGACCTACACAATCCTCAAGTTTTATTCGAATATAATCGCAAGTCCTAACATCCTCGAATTTGCCTTCGTATCAAACCGACAAGTCGGGACAATCAAAGTTGCTACGTCCAAATTTTTTTTCCGAGTTCGATCATTCCTGCGACATGAATCACCATGTCAGCGCTCACGCGGAACGATCGCCCCAAATCCGACGTAACGTATGTACGAGGCTGGAGTCGCGCTCGCACAAGACAAGAATGTCGACGTTGTGGTTATCCGCGTAATCATCAAGATACGATCACTTTCATCCAACATCCGTCTCAACCAAAGTCATAAGTATTACATCCATTTGGAATGATAACACTTGCGCGATCGTCATTTACCGTGTCAGATTACCCCCGAGTTATCGTATATCATCTTTGATACGCCTCAATACCATCGACGATATACGTAACCTGACGATCTTCGTTTGTGACGAATTCTGAGTCGTACGAATGATGCTATCGTCCGACTGGATAATCTCCTCGACATTCAAATTCAATTTCGATCATTACCCCTCGGATCGTTCACAACATCAATTTCGACATACCCAAATTTACGTATTGTTTATCCGTCTATCTGAAGTCATCGACTAACGTATTTCCTCAATTCGTATCATCCTTGCTAACTCATACCATCGAGAACATCAATTTCAATCCTCAGAGTCGTTTGCGTAACTTCTAAGTCAAACCTTTCGTGCACGCTATCATCCAATCGTGCTAACTTCTCGTATACGATCCATATCGATTTCCTCGATCAAGTCAATCATTTATTTTATCGTTTAGAATTTTCATTCAACCATTTCGTAACTCGTATTACCGTTTACAAATCGTTCGAACGATATCTCGTCTGTGACTCTCGAATCATGACCAACTAAGCGCATTCGTTCTAAGGCTTTGTGATATCATCGCTTGTCGACGTACTCGTACTATCCGTAAATCCTCTGGTTTTGCTCAAACAATTCTATAACGTCCATACACCACTCGGGTTCGAGCCATCCGATCTAGTCCTCAATTACGTTCGTATCGACGCACTAAGTCGTTCGCACAATCCTCAAAAACCCAATCAATCTTCCGTGTACGCCTAAGCGTTAGCTCGATAGCGTTCCTCATTCTCGACCGAGTGATACTTAATATTGGTTGCGACTTGTTTGCACCAAAAGGTCGAGGTGTGCGATACGCGGCACAACTTAGCCAAAAGGCCGTGCGCATGGCCATCCAGTATGGACTATACTCCGACTCTGTGCGCTCATTTGCTCATGTAGGACTCGTTAGGCACGCACACGACTTGCTAACTTTTGTACGCATTTTCTATCAACTCAAGGTCGGCACCGTTCGGCCCAAAGGCCATCACCTATCGATGCGTTCGATTGAACGCATGTACGAGCTTTCAAAAATATTAGACTTATTGGATGGACATGCCGAGGGACGTTTGAGAGAGAGCGCACCAACGATATCATGTTGCGGAAGCAAAATTCAGAGTTTGCGGAACAACGGAGTTAAAGAATTCAATCGATAGTCCAAGGACGTAAAGCCGTGCTCTGATACCATTATGTCACGCCCCGCTCCCGTAGGAGCGATCGTCCTCGCTAAGACGTGTTGACGTGCGAGCCTAGATTGCGCTCGTACAAGGCGGGTTCCATAACGGCCGATTACAGCGGCGGCGACGGGGTCGTCGCACAGAAGTCCCAAGCAGAGACATTGAACATGCAGCAAAAATTTAGAACAAAACACAAGTTATTCAAAAGAAGCTCTTTATTGATATCGAAACAACGGTTACATTTGGGGCGCAAGTCCGAGATTACAATCACTCAAATTACTCGTCTCACATTACAAGTCACTGTGCTCTCTCTCATCTTCGATTACAATGCTTGAGCCAGCGGAAGCTTCGGATAGGCGATGTCCATACATAATGTCCCGTATAAGTCTTCGATTCCATGCGGCCGCACGCTTCGAATCGACAAGGAACTCCGTGCCTCGACGCATCCAAGCGAGCTCCGTGCCACGAGCTTCTACCTGCACCTGCACATGGAAACTGTGTGGGTGTCAGTACTGAACTGTACTGGTGGAGTGAGCTCCTCGCCCACCCATACAAAATCGACACGTTTATTTTACTTTGTGCGATACAAGCCCCTTTACGATTGTCTTTCTAGTCTTGCCTTAGGATCGATTTTAAGACCGTCGCTCGGCCTATTTAGTGTCTTTAGACCGTTACCGTGCCTTGCACCGATAACTCATACTTTGCCTCTAGACCTTTCTCGTGCTTGTATTGTCAACGTACCGACTCATAGTTGTCTTTCGTACCATACTCTTGGACGTAACGACTAGGTCGTGTCAAATACTTGCCCGTGCCTCAAACATCGAGGCTGTGCCTCGTAGCGTAACCTGACTTATCCAAACTCGACTTACGGCCCTTCTCGACTTAACTCGAAACGTATAACCCAAACTTGTGGAACCGGTGTTGAGAACTCAAATACGACGCCATATCTCGTGCCGAAGCACGTGTCTTTACGTATAGCCGAATCGTAGGCTTTATAATACTTTGGGTGCAATCGAGCACACATTTCACCATTCAACGCATACCGTGCTTACACTTTCTTTGTTACGACCGACACCGTGCATGCGGATTCGCCGCTTAGCACGCCAATTATCTATATGAAAGGCCACTGGCATGACAAGCCATCGCAGACATAGCTCAGGGTAGACGGCGGGTCCTTCGACGCAAGGTAGCTAGCCCCATAGAAAGCCCCCGACTACCCACGCAATAAAAGCATGCGCTACTATAACGTCTATCCCCTAGGATGACTGGGCCCGGTGCTCCGGCGTATAACCAGTCTAGGCAGAAATCCTTGTCGACAAGGTGTCCAATTACCATGCACCTACGAGACATCTAGACTCACGTAAATACATGGCCTATTTGTTGGTACGACTGGAACTATACTTAGTAACTCGTGCTCTGAATCACACTTGGCATAACGTGCCTCGGGACCGTGAGACTCCCAACCGAGGGACCACCTCGAACTTCTCAACGTAGATAGGAACACGAGACTCCCAACCGAGGGACCGTCTCGAATACTTAACGTGGATAGGAACGCGAGACTCCCAACCGAGGGACTGCCTCGAATACATCTTAACGTGGATAGGAACGCGAGACTCCCAACCGAGGGACCGCCTCGAAACATCTTAACGTGGATAGGAACGCGAGACTCCCAACCGAAGGACCGTCTCAAACTTCTTAACGTGGATAGGAACGCGAGACTCCCAACCGAGGGACCGCCTCGAACATCTTAACGTAGATAGGAACGCGAGACTCCCAACCGAGGGACCGCCTCGAAAACATCTTAACGTGCCATAGACCGTGGCCAACTTTATATCGTGCCAATCGTGGCTCGTGTCTTTAACTTACTTCCGTCCTACGCGTCGCTATCACCCAAGTCATACGTTATATGACGGCCCTTGAGATCGTGGGACTATTTGACTTGACAATCGCAGAAAGAACGGGACGGCACTTGGAATGACTTAGGTCGATCGGCATAACTTTGTCTAACTTACTCAAGCCTACAACTTAACCCGAGGGACGAGCCAAGGCTATGCCAAGTCTTGCGCAGTAGAAACGGACATGCTTTATCGAGCATTTATGCGGGCGACGCCTATGACTTAGGCTAACTCATCGTTTGTGTCGAATACCAACTTTTCCTTCTCCCAAGCCGCGGGACGAAGGATCGAGTGTCATTTTTAAAGCACGCTGAGCACCAAATCTAATCAGACCGTGGGACGTTTTCCATGTTCTAAACTCGATTCGATCCGTCGGGATAATTCCCTTTAGCTATGTGGATTCGTCTCTTTTATTATTAAGCATACTTGTGCAAGTTGAAAACACACGAATTATTGAGTGAAGGCTGACATGAGGCAATTTTACCGAAACTACCCCACCTGAGCGATGTCTTCGAGTCGTCGTTGTAAGGCCAAATCCGAACGCCGTCGGCGTTTCGATTCCTCTGATTGACTTTGCGGGACGGGGCACTACATAATTATAGAACCAACTTGGAATGGTTTTGAAAGTTCTATCTTCACTGCCCTGAGTTTATTGACTAGAACTTGAAGTTCGTGTACTTGGGCGAGTATAGGCTTTGTATCAATCATTTTGAAATCAAAATACTTTGATATATGAAATTTTTTTGTACCTTCTTCTTCTGTTCTGAATTTGAATTCCAGAGCCTTCCAGATGTCAATCGCCGAAGGATTTTCTGTATAGAGGTCGTACAGTCTGTCCGAGAGGGTGTTCAGAATGTGACCACGGCACAGCAGTTCGTCCTCTTTGTGCTTTTTGCGTTCTGTCTTGACTGCATCGGAATCTATTGGAGTGGATTCTGAAATATGTGACAGATCTGGATCGAGGACGTAGTAGATCTGTCACTATCACTTTTCTAGCTTGAGGGTATTTTGGTCATTTTCAAAATTTTAGAATTTAATTTGGAATTATTTTTATTATTTATAATTAATGTGATTTTTAAGTGATTTTAGAATAATTAATTTTGGTGTTCTAGTGACTTTGACTTATGTTGACCTTGGAGACTAACCTAGTGGCTAACCTAGGTCATGACTAAGTGATTAGGATATGGAAACCTAGGTTGACTTAAGTTAGTGAGGTTTAGCTCATTGGAATTAATTTGGGAAAATTAGGAGCTAGATTGATTAAGTAATGGCTTGTGAAATCACAAGTCATTTTATGACTAATAGGCTTAACGGCCCATAGGCCCACACCCTTTGAACCAAGCCCTAACCCTAGAAATTTCTGGCCGGCCACTATGGTCATTCCCCCCTATTTATATCCCCTTGAAATTAGGGTTGCCTCTTTAGGAAGCATTGCCATTTGGAAGAGGTGAGTCCCCATCTTTGTAAATTCTTAGAAAATCTATTTCTACTCCAAATTCCTTCAAACAAATTGCAATAGGACCTAAAATTATTGTTCTTGCTGTTGTTGATGAGTATTTTCAGGAAGAACACAATTTGAGGGAATTTGGTGGCTTGTGGAACTCTTTCCATTTGGGGATTTTAACCCATTGTTCACCTATAGGTATAATCCTTTCTATTGCATTTAAATTCTATTAAAATTTATTTCTAGGATGTCCTAACCCTAACCTAACAGTAGGATAGGCTAACCCTAGAATTTGGACCCATTTCGTGTCCGTATCGGACACGTACCAGTGTGGTTAGGATAGTGTTCGACGAAATGCCTCAAAGGGCATTTCGTTCGATTTTACGAATTGTATTTGAATAGGAAAATCCATTTTCACCTCGCTTATGCTATTCTTGGATACTGAGCATGTTTTTATGTCAGGTTGAGTCGACACGAGCGCGTGGACACGCGGTCGCGCGCGCGTGCACACTGGCAGATTTCTTCCCTGCTACTCGAGCACGTTTTCTCTGTGCACACGACGTTTCAACCCTCGAAACTCGACGTGTGTGTCGTGTCCATGACTGACACGAGATCCCTAGGGTTTCAGGAACTCTCGTGTCATGTCGGACACGTATTTGTTTGTGCACGTGCACTGCACTGTGCGGTTCAGTGCACAGGGTGTTTGGTTCTGTTTTAATTCGATTTTGAATGGTTCTAAATGTGTTTTTATTGATTATTAGATTCTAAATATCATGTGTAATCTCTGTTAAATTAGAATTTACTAGTTAGATCAGTTTTGATGGAGTATTGGCTCGATTTTGGCTTGAACTGCAAATTTCTGATACTGTCCTGACACCAATAATTTAGTTCAGTTCCTAGCAATTAAACCCCTGTTTTAGTAATATTTTCACTTCCAATAATGTCCCCATATATGTGCTGTTTTGGTTTAATGCAAGATTTCATTCGAGATTGGGTTTATGGTATGATATGGAACTTGGCAATGGGTGGTAGTTGATTGTAAATTAATAACTGATACATGGAGTTCCATTTCTAAACTAATTTAGATTCCAGTTTAAGGATTTATTTCACTGATTTCCTGTATACACTGATGAGATTCCAATTTTTTCCTATTATGAACTGTCTTTTAACTGATTAGTATAACCTGAGGTTCTAAAACCTGAGAAATGGGATATTAGTTTTGAATTGGTTTTCCTGTACACATTGATTGTTGAATTCCCATTTCCTAACTGAATTCCTTTTCATTACTTGCAATGTTGTTCTTCTTCTAAACCTGAAATTCATTAGCTCTAACTGAATGCTGGACTCATTGTTCCTGAGATGGCTCTTTGAAATGTATTGGACTGCTACATTCCAGTTTTATCATTTTTGTATCAAACCTGGGTTTAGAAATGATGGTATTCCTTCACAGTTTTTCCTTTTGTATTCACAAATAAATTCCAGATTTCATGTTGTTATCTTTCACTGTTTAAACTGGAAAGGGATGGGATTGTGGTTCACCTTAACTGTCCATTACCTGAGTTTTGTTGAACTGTTAACTAAGGTTAATTTCCTTTCCTTTTGTAATGTTAGATTCAACTGAAATCTGAGTATTTTGCCTGTGGACTGAACTGGTGTGTGGGTGACTTTTTAAACTGGAAATTTAGTGACTGTTAACCAATTGAATGCTTAGTCATGTTTAACTGTCTATGAGACTACCTTGAACTGAGATTTGTTTCCTTAGTTTAGCTATGAGAATGGTTCATTTTTTTAAATTGATTTCCTTTCCCTCCAAATTGACTGAACCTGAGAATTCCTGATTTTTCTCATTTGAACTACCACATTACCTGCACACTGTTTTATCCTAATTAGCCACACTGTTTTTCATATTCTGAACACACACACACACATACACTGGTACACTTGAGTTCCCCTCTCTTATACATATGTATATATATGTATCCTATATAATATATCATGTATGTGCCTATATATATTATTAGATATATACAGGGTATGGGGAATACTATATGATGATGTATTATGCATATAGATGGTTGTATGGGTGTAATGTATAGATAGCCAATATGTGTATTGATTAGCTATAGAGGATATCTTGGTAGATGTGTCTAGTAGGCTATAGGCTAGATATATGGCATATAGAGATGTGTATTTGTAGGCTTGACATGGTATTGCCTAGATTAGCCTAGTAAACCTAGAATAGTCTTGTTAGACCTAGATTAGACTTTTTGACTTAGGTTGACTTTAGGGTTGACCAGAGTTGACCAAGAGTTGACTTTGGTCTAGATTGACCTAGTTTCATGTAGAATGCATTAATTTGCATCGTATTATCATTGTAGACTCATAGTGACTTGTACTGTTCTATAGGAGACAGACACCACTCCTCGAACAGTCTATATTCTCTCAGATTTACCGGTTACAGGCGAGTACATTCTCTGATCATTTTATATCCTGTATTAGGAGTATATTTCCTGCTTTAGATTACTTTACATGATACTGACACGTTGGAAACACGGATTAGTACTATATGGATCTTGTTGGGCGATGTTATCCCCTTAGCGGATACATCGGGTATTTCGTGTTCGTGTACTTTATCATGAACATCGTGTACTCCTTGTACTTGTGACATTCGTGTACGAAACGTGTGAAATCCTGTATAATCATGTATTCACATGACCTTCGTGTACAATAACATAACTTAGCCAGATCCTTGTGTATTGATTGGGGCGGGGGAGTAGAAGTGGTTATGTATTCAATCCAGTAGATTACTCGTGTACAACCTCTGTAGATTACTCGTGTATAACATCGTGTCGTTTACATAACCATCTTGTGCTCTGAATTACTAGACACTGTTAGTTCTCTATATACAGTAGCTATTTATTTACAGTCTTTCCTGTTTACCTTATTATTCTTCAGTTTCTTGTATCTTACTCTCTAGCATGATTATATATCCTGACCTGCTATAATTTGTTGAGATGTACTGTGCTCGCTCCTGTCCTGACTGGACCTGTTGAAATATTACAGAGGACGAGACTGAGGCGTTCTGTCCTACCTACTACGGTGCCACACTAGACGAGTGCCTGGACTTGAACCAGCAGCAGGATCCACTAGCAGTAGATGACACTCCCCTAGACTAGGACTGTCTTTACTATTCTGGATTACATTATTAAATTTTGAGATATTCTGAGACATGTATTTATTATAGACACTTAGAATCCTGGTTGTATCTCTGTGATGTTTCTTTCCTGGATATTATCATCTTTTATCTTTCATTATCATTCCATCTTACCTGTTCTACCTTAGCTGTGGTTGAGTTATATTTCTGTTATGTCATCCCCATTCGGGGAGTATAACTGTTTATCACCTATAACTGTTAGATGTTGTGACCTAGGACAGCGTTCTACCGTCGACACTGTGGCGTAGGCTGGACGTACCCACGTCTCGTGCCCTTACTCTAGGGTGCGGGTCGTGACACGATCTTCAGCGTCGTCAGGAGGAAGATCATCATGTCCTGCCAGCATGTGAAGTTCATCCCGTCGAAGCGATCCAGTTTGACTAGATCCTGATTCATGACTTTGATGCTCGAAATTGCAGCCTCGGACGCCATTATTTGTAACACTTTAAGATTGTTCGAAATTGCTTGTACTTCACATTTGAGTTCTGCGAAGTTGAAAATGTCGTCGAGGCTTGAATCGTGCATTTAGCAGCATTTTCCTTAAAGTGTTTCGGGCACTCCGGTAACGTCTTGGAGTCAGCACGCCAGAACACCCAGGATAAGACAGCCTTCTGTCGGAGGTTCACCAGACGTTGTGAGACACCGGCGTAGTGAGGAACACCTTTCTGAAAAACTTTGGAAGAGAAAAGAAAGAGAGAATGAATACTGAGATTCTGTGTGTTTTAGACTCAGAGATCTGTAGTATATATAGATGGATTCGTGTTGTTTTGTGAATTCGCAACCCTTCGAAACAACATTCATTCACCTGTTCGCAGGTTCATTCACCCTTTCGTCTGTCTGGGCCGCTACAAAAATAGGAATTCTCGGGGCAAGAATCGCCGCGAGGAACCCGAGGCCCGAGCCTACGCCGTTCGCCCGATGCCACATTGCACAAGTGCACAAGTGCGTTTACAATGCGCCACTATCGCCTCTACGCCCGAGCCTGAGCCCGAGCCGGAGCCGGTGTTACCGGTGACAACACCGGCTATATTTTCATGAAGAAGATAAAACAACAACCAATGGTCACCCACTAGCAATCCTTTGGTTGTTGCACACTCCTCTTGAGTGCACATACCTATTTAAGCACCCTCAAACCTTTTTCTCTTTCCGATGTGGGACTAAAGTCCCTTCTCTTTTCTTTTCATCCTTATGAACAATAAATGGAATTAATAATTCCAACAGTATTATACGTTTATGAAAGATACAAAAAAATTTGCGTATAATACGAGTTTTATTCGGGTGATTGCTAACAAGGATCACATTTACGAACGTTAAAGTATTCTCTGTATAAAGTCTGAAAGTTAAACCAAAACAACTATCTTAACGATGTCCTAAATTAATTTGGCTGATATCTACTTGATCCCATCTTTTCTCTCTAAAAAAATTCACAAATTAAAAAGTAAATTAGACTTTGTTATGTTGAATTTTATGAAGATATTTGGTATTTGTACACAAAAATGGCCTAATCTACATTAATTTATCTGGAAATTGCTGAGAAATCCAATTTCGGGGTTAGTTCTTATGAAAAACCCACCCGCATGATGGGTTTTATGAAATGCCCAGAATTATATATTTCCACGTTAAGTATTCCAAGATTTTCTTTAGATGCTCTGTATTTACAAAATTAATACCATAACTACCCCTCCGCATAAACTCAGATTTGGATTGCGATTCTCGTCGTCGTCTTCTTCTTCTTCTTCTTCTTCTTCTTCTTCTTCTTCTTCTTCTTCTTCTTCACGAGAGATCTGAATTCCATTACTCTCATCTTCAGCAGAGATCGTAAAGATCATTCGTAGTTCACCGTACTTTTTTTTAGTCGAACTCCGATATCGCTCATCATCTTCTTCTTCTTCTTCTTTTCCGATAATTAGGTCAATTATGGAGAGAAGATCTTCTTCTTCTTTTCTATAAGAGTTAGTATCGTTTTGAAAGAAGAACGAAAACTCTTGAATCTTTATTCATGTCAAATTTTTTCCACAAAACAAAAAATAAAAAAAATTAGGTTTCTGTCAACTATTCTCCGTCGATATCACACGAAGAATAGTCATTCTCCTGCATTTTAACAAGGAGAATGCCATTCTCCGTGTAAATTAACACGAAGAATGTCATTCTCCGTTTTATTTAACACGGAGAATTTTAGCACGAAGAATGGTCATTCTTCTGTGTTTTAACATTTGAATGACCATTCTCCGTGTCATTTAACACGGAGAATGCCATTCTCCGTGTCATTTAACACGTAGAATGGCCATTTTCCGTATAATTTAGAACGGCCATTCTCCGTGTAAATTAAGACGAAAAATGCCATTCTCCTACGTTTTAACACTGGGAATCCGTGTAAATTAACACGGAGAATGTCATTATCCGTGTAAATTAAGACGGAGAATGCCATTTTCCGTTTTATTTAACACGGAGAATGACATTCTCCGTGTTTCTAACACGGAGAATGGCCATTCTCCTGCGTTTTAACACTGGAATGATCATTCTCCGTGCTAAATTACACGAAGAATGGACATTCTCCGTCTTATTTAACACGGAGAATGCCATTCTCCGTTTTATTTAGCACGGAGAATGGTTATTCTCCTGCGTTTTAACACTGGAATGACCATTCTCCGTGCTAAATTACACGGCATTCTCCGTGTAAATTAAGACGGAGAATGGCCATTCTCCGTGTAAATTAAGACGGAGAATGGCATTCTCCGTGCTAAATTACACGGAGAATGTCATTCTCCGTGTTACTAACACAGAGAATGGCCATTCTTCGTGTAAAATAAAACGGAGAATGTCATTCTCCGTGTTACTAACACGGAGAATGGCCACCCTCATGCGAAATTAACATTCTTCGTGTTCTAACACGGAGAATGGCCATTCTCCTGCATTTTATGGTCAGTTGAAACTTTGAAGGGCCATAACTTTTGACTGGGAGGTCGAACGAGGTCCGATTTGTCGCAAAATGAGCGTATCTTCGAGGAGCCTGAGAATAATGATCTTTTCGTTAGACGGCCTTCCGAAATTTTAGAATCGTAAAAAAATGATGTTCGGACCTCCGTTTTAGCACTTTTGTCGTTTGTCTCGGTCTTTCCGAAATTTTTCGACGAGTTTTTGAAGATTTTTGAGGAGAAAACCTAGATTCGAAAGTGAGCAGCGTATGGAAGAAGATGAAGTATCGAAACATTTTTTAAGAGTAGTTTCGTGGGTGTTTTCAATAAATTAGAAGGAAGGGCAAAACGGTCATTTGGAACTCTCTTTATATATTTTTTCCTAATTCTGGACACGCGATGAAATGTTATTGCGTGGTGGGTTTTTCATAAAACTTTTTCGTTTTTTGGGCATTTCCTAAATTTCTCCTTAATTTATTTATAAATGTTACTATATAAATTAGACACTTTAAGTTGTGGTCGGAAAACGAATAATTTATAGTTCCAAATAGAAAAATAGGCCAAATTCGAATAGAGATGTACACAAATGTCTGGTCTTAGATAAATTAGCAGACTTAAAAATTATAGTTGCAATATACAAATAAATAAATAAACAAATCCTAAATGTTCTATGAATCCAATTTTTTATTTTTTCTAGAATTTCCCTCAAGATGAACGTTTACAACTTCTAATACAAAGAAAATAAAAATACAAACTTGATTATTCCTCTCATTTTCGACATTACTTGTCGAGCTTTTATGTTGGTATCACTCTCTAAGTCGATAATGCTCAAACGATGTTGTGTTGATGAAAATAATGTGAATGTCTTATTGATACAGTCTGTACTGAAAATATTGGGACCCTGGAGGCAGGGACGGACCTACATGGAGGCGAGTGGGGACAATTGTCCCCATTAAATTTTTTGCTTCCGAGTTAAATATTACTGATTTTTTTTAAAAGAAAATTAAAATTTTATGTTTTCCCCCCTCCAAAATTTGTAATTATCAATTTCTGTTATTCTATATACATAATTATATCAGGTTTTACTTTTTCCTTCCTAATTTTCATTTTTTGGTGATTCGATACAAAGAGATATGTGATGGTGGAGGAACAACAAAATTTTGATGTAGCAAATTTTATTTAACAAAATTTGGACTTTCTTTACTTTGAAGTTAACCCTCCTCTTTTAAATTTCTGTGTTCGTCTCTGTATGGACAAATATAAATATACGTCATTTTCACTATAGAAAATGTATCTCAATACTTATAAATATACTCTCTTTCTTTGTCAAAAGTTAAAATAATTATTTAAAAAATATTTCTTTCTCATATGTTTAATATATTTCAGTAGTGTACTTAATAATTTTTCTTGCAAGAAAGAAATCTAAATTTAATTGAGAAAATAAAATAAAAGAGGATAATATGGCCCAAAGAGAAAATAAGCAATAAGTAGAGCTCGCTCGCTTCTAGTACGTTTGTTTTACAGTATAATTCAAAATAATAAATAAATTTAGTACATGTCAAAAGAACAACAACAAAAAAGGACAAGGAAGGTTGACGTGCTATGGGCTCTATCATTAAAAATCGGTGAAACCATCGTAATTGTGTGCTGTAAATTTTTTGGAGGCCGGACCTGCTAATTGATTATGGACTTCGGCTACATCATGAGTGTGACTAATGACTATTGTTTATACTTGTGGTTGCTTCCTCAAGTAGAGCATGATATGCTCATCTTACATAACTAAATCTCAAATGGACCCATAAACGGAAACTTGAAGATCCCTACCTAGGGCTGCAAATGAGCCAAGCTGTTCGCAAGTTGCTCGAAGCTCGGCTCGGTAAAAGTCCATTTGAGCTCGGTTCGTTTAGTAAACAAGCTGAACTCAAGCTTCATTCTCAAGCTCGTTTAATAAACGAACCAAGCTCAAGCTTAGAAGTACTCCGCTCGTTTGAGCTCGCAAGCTGGCTCGTTTATGAGCTTGCGAGCTGGCACGTTAAGAGGTCGTTCAAGAGCTTGTTTAGAAGCTCGTTTGTTCTTTATTTTATTTTGACAAAACGTTTGTTTTTTGTTGAATTCTAATTTCATATATGTTTGTATAACAATATAATTGTGTGCATGCATTATATATTAAATTTACTTAATAATTGATATTAATAACTTTTTTAATTAATTTTTGATAAATAAATTGTTAATATCACATGTACTTGAATTTAAACCTAACTAGCTTGAAATTGAGCTCGTTAAGCTTAAAATCAAGCTTAATGAGCTCGAAATAAAGTTGAGGGAGCTTGAAATCAAGCTTAACGAGCTTGATTTTGAACTTATCGAGCTTGTTTATCAAACTTGAATCAAGCTTACTTATCAAGCCAAGCTCGAGCTCAAACCAAGCTAAGCTCAAGTGTCAACCCCTGATTTTCAAAAATTATTAAACTAGTGTTAATTAATTAATAAATGTCATTATTGGTTTTAAAATAATTTAATATAATTTTAGGAATTTCCTAGAATTTTTAAATGAATTTTTAATAAGTTTTAAATACAAAAAATATCATTTTGTAATTTATTTAAATATTTTAATAGCATTTTGTAATTTTTTGAATTGTTTTAATAGTGTTTTGCAATTATTAGAAATATTTTATATCAGTTTGTAATTAAAGAAATGTTTTTAATTAGAAAATGCAAATTCTGTTTTGCATTTTCTCACTAATAATTCTATTATGCAATTCCTAAACTAGAGGGGCTTTTGTGCTAACTATCAAACCCCCCCCCCCCCCCCCCACACTCTCTCTCTCTCTCCTCTGGCTCTCACCCACCCCCGTTGACCTACTCCGCTGCCCCGACCGACTCGCCGCCCTGCCCCCGCCTTTTTCGGCTGCCCGACCGCCTCGATTCCCCCTATTTAAACCCCAGCGACCCCCCCCCGACCTAGCTACCACACCCCCCGACCACCAACGACCGCCATAGCCCCCGTCCTTCCACCAAACCCTAGACAAAACCCTAACCCCGGCGACGCACCACCACCGCCTCACCACTCGTCGTCGACGGTCGCCACCACCGCCATCCGCTTCGCCTTGCCGAGCTGGAGGCAGCGCCACTGGAGCGCCGCCGTCTCGACGCCTTCTCCGCCATCGAGCACTCAAACCCCCCCCCCCCCCCGATCAATCGGACACGTGAGTGTTAGTGTTCCCTTGTGTCGTGCGTGTCTCGTGTTGGGTCGGAAGTGTTCGCCGTGTCCTGGTGAACACGAACGTGGACAAGGACACGTAAGACTCGTGTCGTACGTATCGTGCTAAGCAAGGACACGTTGATACCTGTGTCCTTAACTGTCAGGACACAGGACAGTTTTTATTTTTTTTATATAAATGCTAATCTAAACTAAATAAATGAATCAAAACCCTAATCCTTAACAAAGCCAACGGGCTGACCCCTTGGCCAGCCTGACTCGACCTAAACCCCCCCCCCCCCTCCCCCCCCCCCCCCCCCCCCCGCCGCGCTGTGTTGGCTCGGGTTCGAGCCCTGCCACTGCTGTTTTCTTTTTCCTTTTCTTTTCCTTTTCCTTTTTCCTTTTTCTTTTTCTATTATATATATATCTATTTATATATATATGTATATACATATATTTATATATATATATATATGTATTAATATATATACTATATTTATGTATATATTTGCTGTTTTTATATATATATACTTCATTATTTATGTATGTATATGTATATATATATGTATGTATTATGTATACATATATATTTATGTATATATATATTTTCTTGTGTATATATATTATTGTATATATACTATTATATGTATATGTATACATTATTCTTATATATATATATATATATATATATTATATAGTTGAGTATTTTCTTATATTTATATATATATATATATATATATATATATATATATATATATATATATATATATATATATATATATATATATATATATGTATATGTAATTTTTACATATATATATCCATTATGTAAATACCCCTATAATTATATATATATATTATTTTATATATGTATATTACTTAGCTTAGTGTAAATTATCTTTATAAAATAATATTCATACTTTTATAGTTACTATGTAAAATTTTACCTTATTAAAATAATAATATTTATTTTGACTATTACCAAATTGTATTTTATTTGTATTTAAATTACTGCAACCATTTGGTGTCCAAGCCCAGCATGGATATTTAGGCTCAAATGTGTTTTCACACATTCAAGACCTGTACAAGTCATATTGGACTTGATTCATGGCCTTGGGTCCTGTATTTGAACTTTGGTTCAAATTATATACATGGACAAAATACGCAGATAATTAATTATTGTGTGCAATGCTGTTTTTGATTTTCTAAAAATACTTAAAGGACTGCTAAAATTATGGAAAAATAGTTTTTAGATACTATGTTAAGTTAGCTAATTTAGTATAATTTTTGTAGTATTTAATTTACTGTTTTGCCACTAGTTTGGCATATAAACTAAAACTCATTTTATGTACACTTAGGAAAACTGATTTTTATAAAATATTTGTACTGGTTAATAAATTTCAGAAAAATTATAATAAATTTCTATGATTAACAAGGATCACTTTGATACTTTGCGTTAAACAAAACTAGGCTTTTTGTCTATCTCTAAAATTGTTAGAACACAATGATCTTTTGATTTATTTATTGATTAATTACGACTTGTAGCTTTTTGTGTTATTTGAGTTTTAGCCGTGTTAAACCCCACCCCTTACTAGTGTAAAGACCCTGGAAAGTTAGTTAAAGTAGTGTGTCACCCTACATTGGTCCCCTATGCCAAAGTCATCATTTTGGCTAGGTGCCCAGTCATAAGTCGTGTCGCACCAATTAGTGTCCTAGTGTTTTAGCTTAGTGTAAAAAACTAAGTTATTGTATTTACTTCTACAGCGACGAGTTACCGGACATCCATAGCACTGTTATCGCAGCTTGTTTTGTTTTGCTTTGCTAGAGGCAAGTACTTTCGACAAACTTTACATATTGTCACATAAATGAACTGCAAACCCCACCATGTTAAATGCTGATCCTTGGGGTAGCAAGTTAGATCTCTACATGTTGTACTTCCAGTTACTACCATGTTTAGAACTGTCTTTATGTATCTCTCACATGATTAGAATATGGGTTATGGGGAAACTGATAGTTGAGTACGTGATCATGCCCCCTTCTCCGTACGTACGTACCGAGCAAGGTTGACATTTTATATGTATACCTTGTCGTAGGCTTTATCTCAACGCGGATTTGTACGTATGTACATCTGTCGCCGTTTCACTTGTACGGAAGTACATTTCATTATGTACCCCCAGCACATTGTACATCTATTGACCGATCACGTACCTACTACAGTTTTAAACATTACATATACATCTGTCTCTATGACATATGTGTCCTTGCCATGATAGACTATGTGATGCCATGCTTTCCAGTTATTCCTCACATGTTCATTTTCATGTTTCATATGCTAGTTTGCTAGATTTAGTACTTGCTCCCGTCCTGACAGGATAACGTTGTAGGTGTCCTTACTGAGGAGGAGTTACTCTGCGACACATATTATGGGGTTACTGCCGAGGACCCAGCTCTACTTTACGAGGATGTTCCTGCGGGGAACCTCGCCTAGTTGTCTTTTGTTTACTTAGACTTTTGAGAGTAGACATGTATTAGACTATATCTTTTTGTAACTGGACATGTATCCGGTTTTACTTTACAGTTCACCTGTACTTGGACATTTCACTATATACGATGACTTTTGTGTTTGGAGCATTTATGATTCTTCTTCACTTATAGAACTGTTAGCACATTTAGTCTTATCATGTTGTCTTTAGAACAGCTTACTACGTTTTATCTCAACGTAGGCTGGGCATGACTCGGCCTGGCCCAACAATTTGGGTAGCGGGTCGTGACATATTTTTAGTGGTGGCCCACGCAGGTCCTGACTAAACTGTTTGGTTACGTTATTGTACCAAGCATGCCTGCAATTAGGAACTTAAGGTAATTAGACAACATTAGGAAAGACGCTTAGAACACTTAGAGAAATGCTAGGATTGCAACATAGGAAATACATCACATGTTTGCTATTATAATTAGATTTCCTTGCATATAATTGCTTAATTTAAACAAATCCTTATAAGTCTTTTTATGTGTAATTTAGATGGTGCTTACTCGTTCATCCCAGTATGTTACCCCCCGAGAATGGGGCCCTCCATATCCAGTCAGCTGACCCGTTGACTGATACACCTCCACCTACCACATTCCCCCACTCCACAGATCCACAGACCCAGATACCACCTTCCACATCCCAGTCCCAGCAGGCCCCGATACTTCCACCACCCCCTATCACTATACCCACTCAGGCTTCCGTCACACTCGACGGGACCCAACTGCTCACACTGATCCAGGGGTTCCTAACAACCCATCAGGAGCAGACTACCCTACTCCGCCAGAGCATGGAGCGTTCTGAGGGACGTCCCGTGGTCCCACCATATGTAGAGCCACGGCAGAGAGCGGGGACGATCAAGGACTTCATGGATCTGAATCCCAAGGAGTTCTCAGGGACTGAGGGCATAGTAGTAGCTGATGACTGGCTAGATTCGGTAGAGAGGAAGATTCTGGGAGTTAGGATGCCGGATGACCTCCAGGTCGAGGCAGCGGGATTTCTGCTGATAGACTTAGTAGGAGTCTGGTTCCGGAATGAGCCGTTGTTTGCGAGAGGTAGAGCCACTTGGGACCAGTTCAAGACCCAGTTCAAGAAGAAATTCTTCTCGACCACTGCTAGAGTAGCCATGGGGCTACGATTCCAGAACATCCAGCAGGGAGAACCGTTCTGTTGACGACTATACGGCAGAGTTTAGTCGCCTGAGCCAGTTTGCTCCTAGTCTGGTTGCTGATCCAGAGGAGATGACCCGTAGGTTTTGCCATGGTCTAGTTCCAGACATTGGCATTCTATAGTGGCAAACGGTACGACTGACTACTACCAGAGCCTAGAGTTGGCCCGGAGTATTGAGGAGCGTCTTCTGTCATGCAAAGAGGCCGGCTTCTGTATATCATGAGGGACCGTCCAAGCGTCAGGCTTTCCAGCAGAGAGCACCGACGCCACCCCAGCAGACTTACCGTCCTCCTATACCACATCATCAGACCCCGCCAGTTAGAGCCCCGGGACCCCGGCATCAGCAGCAGCAGCAGAGGGGAGCTATATGTTCTTTCTGCGGAAGACCAGGGCATGATCACACCGTCTGCAGGAAGAGGTTGAAGCAGTGTTTAGCTTGTGGGTCTGCCACCCATCAGCTTCGAGAGTGCCCAGTAGCGAAGACTAGAGGACCGCTCCCGACTCAGCAGCAGAGGTTCGGGCAGCATCTGCAGCAGCAGAAGGGACCTCAGGGGAGGAGTTTATAGTCTAGCCATTGAGTCGAAGCCGGAGCAGGTTTCGGAGCCGGATTACTTAGCTGACGTCATTACAGGTCATGTTTATTTGCATACTTTTCTAGCTCTATGCTTGTTTGATTCTGGTGCATCTCATAGCTTCCTATCATTAGAGTTTATGCAAGAACATCACTTAGTATCTACACCTACTGCGGAGATTAGTAGAGTAATGACGGGAGGAGGACCAGTGCCTATTAGAGCTAGCTATAGATGCTCTATTATGATAGCCGGGAGAGAGTTCGAGGGGCGATTCTTTGTGATGCCACTTCCCCGGTTATGATATCATATTGGGGATGGACTGGCTTAGCTATGCCCATGCATCTATAGATTGCCATGAGGGTAGTATTTTGTTCAGTCCCCCAGGCACAGCACCATTCAGTGTCAGGAGGACAGGGCCGGAGATCAGCCTAGAGCCGAACTGTTGTGCGACAGTCGGGGACGCAGCACCGCCACACCCTATCATTAGGGAGTTTATGGATGTATTCCCAGAGGATCTTCCAGGACTTCCGCCTGACAGAGATGTGGAGTTCACTATAGATTTAGTGCCGGGTTCATTCACCAGTATCCCGGGCTTGCTATAGAGTGAATCCCAAGGAGGCCATAGAGATGAAAGAGCAGATTGATGACCTGTTGAAAAAGGGTTTCATTCGATCCAGTACTTCTCCATGGGGAGCGCCAGTGCTCTTTGTGCCTAAGAAGGATGGTACAGTCCGGTTGTGTATTGACTACCGGGCCTTGAATGCCATCACCATCAAGAACAAATATCCTCTGTCCAGGATAGATGATTTGTTCGACCAGTTGAGCGGGGCGAAGGTGTTTTCCAGGATAGACTTGAGATCCGGGTACCACCAGGTGAAGGTTAGGCCAGTAGACATCCAGAAGACTGCGTTCAACACGAAGTACGGGCAGTACGAGTTTCTGGTGATGCCATTTTGGTCTCACAAATGCGCCAGCTGTCTTTATAAACTTGATGAATAAGATATTTCACCAGTATCTGGATAAGTTCGTCGTAGTATTTATCGACGACATCCTGATATACTCGAAGACGCCAGAGGAGCATGCAGAGCACTTGCGGATAGTTTTGGGGATTCTGAGGCAGGAGAGATTGTTTGCCAAATTGCCGAAGTACGAGTTCTTTTTAGACCGAGTGGAGTTTCTCGGCCATGTAGTCACTGGAGATGGAAATCTCGGTAGATCCCAGAAGATTGCTGCAGTTGAGACGTGGAAGGCTCCGACGTCAGTTTCAGAGATCAGGAGTTTTCTGGGTTTAGCAGGCTATTATAGAAAGTTCGTCCAGGACTTTGCTAGGATAGCTGAACCCATGACGAAGCTGACGCGGAAGGACGCAGAGTACATTTGGTCAGAGGACTGCCATACAGCATTTAGAGGAGCTGAAGAGAGAGCTGACGACCGCTCCAGTTCTGACTTTACCTTCAGGTTCTGGAGGTTTCACCATATACAGCGATGCTTCTGGAAGGGGCTAGGATGTGTCCTACAGCAGCATAGGAAAAGTGATTGCTTATGCATCTAGGCAATTGCGGACTCATGAGAGGAATTATCCTACCCATGACCTCGAGTTAGCTGCGGTGATCTTTGCACTCAAGTTATGGAAACATTACTTATACGGAGAGCGTGTGGAAATCTTTACTGACCACTAAAAGCTTGAAGTATGTGTTCACGCAGAAAGAGCTGAACATGAGGCAAAGACGATGGTTGGAGTTGATGAAGGACTTCGACATCGATTTACAGTATCACCCGGGAAGGCAAATGTGGTGGCGGATGCGCTGAGCAGGCATCCGATGGCATGGTACCTGATGATTGATCGGCATTTGCGGGAGGATCTGGAGAAGCTAGGTATCGAGCTAGTTCGGCCAGGATCAGTGATACAGATGATGGCGCTTGACATTCAGTCAGGTTTGATAGGAGCAGATCTAGAAGGCACAGTCTACAGATGAGAGCCTTCGCAGACTTCGACCCCAGGCATTAGCTGGATTGCTGGATGACTTCACTATAGCAGAGGATGGATTCCTAAGGCATGGCAGCCGATTGTGCGTGCCAAAGGAGAGCTGGTAGAGGCAGTCTTGCAGGAGGCGCACCGATCGAGATATTCTATTCACCCTGGTGCTAACAAGATATACCGTGACTTGCGGGAACATCTTTGGTGGCACGGGATGAAGTGGGATGTATCACGTTTATCTCGAGATGTCCTAGTCTGCCAGCAGGTCAAGGCGGAGCGCCAGAGGCCAGCTGGTTTGTTGCAAGCCGTTATCCATTCCTGAGTGGAAGTGGGAACATATTACGATGGACTTCGTTTCAGGGCTTCCTCATTCCGAAGGAGGGAAGGATGCCATCTGGGTCATCGTAGACAGGCTGACGAAGTGTGCGCACTTCATACCCTTCAAGGTGGGGCTTTCCACCAAAAAGTTGGCGGAGCTATACATGCAGCAAATAGTTCGCCTACACGGAGTGCCGGTGAGCATCGTGTCAGACAGAGACAGCAGATTCACATCCCACTACTGGAGGAGCTTGCAGGAGGAGTTGGGCAGTAGGCTCAAGTTCAGTACGGCGTACCACCCGCAGACAGATGGGTAGTCCGAGAGGACGATACAGACACTGGAGGATATGCTGAGGACCTGTGTGCTGGACTTCGGAGGATCATGGGAGAGCCATCTGCACTTGGTAGAGTTTTCATACAACAACAGCTACCAGGCCAGTATTGGTATGTCTCCTTTCGAGGCGCTATATGGACGACGATGCCGCACACCGCTCTTTTGGGATGATGTCGGAGACAGAGTTATGCTTGGGCCAGAGATGATCACGGATGCAGCAGAGAAAGTCGGGATGATCAGAGACAGGCTCAGAGTAGCTCAGGATAGGCAGAAACTACTGGGCTGATGCTAGTCGCAGGCCGATGGAGTTCGCAGACGGTGATATGGTGCTAGTGAAGATATCACCTACTCGAGGGACGATCCGTTCGGACGAGGAGGGAAAGCTGAGCCCCAGATACATCGGGCCATTCGAGGTACTTGGCAGGATCGGAGAGGTAGCTTACAGGGTTGTACTTCCACCCAACCTAGCAGGAGTTACGATGTCTTTCACGTATCTCAGCTGAGGAGATATGTTCCAGACCCCAGTCATGTGCTAGATCATTCAGAGTTGGAGGTCGGACCGAGCCTTACAGTTTCTGAGCAGCCAGTGGAGATATTAGACAGGAGAGAGAAAGGCTGAGGAACAAGGTTATACCCCTAGTACGAGTAGCTTGGAGCCGTCACTCCCCAGGTGAATCTACTTGGAAGAGGGAGTCGGACATGAGGGAGAAATACCCTTACTTGTTCGATCCAACCGCTGCGAGGGAACCACCCGTTCCCGCTTGATACCTTAGAGGTTAGTTTCGATCGCAGCCTTAGTCATTTGTTGCATTGCTTGCTATGATAGAATATTGTCGGGTCTTCAATCCTTGTGAATTTCGAGGACGAAATTTTTCAAGGAGGGAAGACTTGTCAGCCCCTATTTTCAATTTAGTTAAATTAGTGTTAATTAATTTTTTATGTAATTTTTAGCCTTAAAATATTATTAGATTTTAAGAATTTTTCTAGAATTTTTAAATATTTTTAAATGGTTTTAAGTTAAAATATATCATTTTGCAATTTGCTGAATTGTTTTAATATCACTTTGTAATTTTTAGAATTATTTTAATATCAATGCAATTTGTTAAATTGTATTTTATAGCATTTACAATTTAAAAATTGTTTAATTCTGTTATGCAAATTATAATTTGCATTTACTACTGTTTAGACCTATTATGTAAATCCTAAAACCTAGAGGACTAATTGCAAACTACCCGAACCCCCCCCCCCCCCCCACACACACTCTCTCTCTCTCTCTCCTCGGCCTCACCCACTCCGCTGCCCCGACCGCCACGACCGGCTGCCCCCGCCAAATTCGCTGCCCCACCCCGCCTCGAACCCCCCTATAAAACTCCCCACTCTCTCTCCCGACCAGACCCTAACCCTAACTCTCCCCACGACCGCCAGCGTCGCCCATCTCCCACTCTCACCCCCACCAGAACCCTAGCTTCGGCGAGCCCCTGTCCAGCCCCACCGACGACCCTCACCGCCAACCACCGCCGTCGACAAGTTCGCCTCGACGAGCTGAAGGCAGCGCCATTCGAGCGCCGCCTCGCTGACGTCTCCTCCGCCGTCCACAACCCTCAACACCCCCCCCCGAAGTCCGACACACAGGTAACAGTTACGAGACTGTGTTGTGCGTGTCTCGTACACGTGTATGTGGTTCGTCGTGTCCTGGCGAACATTTTGATAGAACTGGACACGCGAGATTAAACTCGTGCGTGTCGTGCAGGCCTAGGACACGAGGATACCTGTGTCCCTAACTGTCAGGACACAGGGTTGATTTATTATTTTTTTATAATTTAACCGAACCTAAATATAATAAACGAACCCTTACTCTAACAAAGCCAACGGGCTGACCCCCTGGCCAGCCCGACTCGACCTAAACCCCCCCCCCCCCCCCCCCCCCGTGCTGTGTTGGCCTGGGTTCGAGTCCCCTGGCTGTCTTTCTTTTCCCTTTTCTTTTTCTTTTCCTTTTTTCCTTTTTTCTTTTTCTGTTATATATGTATATTTATATATATGTATATACATATATTTGTATATATATTATTATTATATATACTATATTTATGTATATATTTGCTATTTTATATATATATATAATATATATATAATATATATATAATATATAGTATATATACACTTCATTATTTATGTATATATATATATATTATATATTATATATATATATATATATATATATATATATATGTATTATGTATACATATATATTTATGTATACTATATTTCCTTGTGTATATATATTATTATATATACTATATATATATATATATATATATATATATATATATATATATCATATATATATATATATTTTATATATATATATATATATATATATATATATATATTATATATAATTATATAAGATATATATATATATCTTATATAGTTGAGTATTTTTTCTTATATATATATATATATATATATATATTATATATATATATTATATATATATATATGTAATTTTTACATATATCCCATTATGTAAATATCCCTATATTTATGGATATATATATTATTTTATATATGTATTTTACTTAGCTTAGTGTAAATTATCTTTATAAGATATATTCATACTTTTATGTTACTATGTAAAATTTTACCTTATTAAAATATTAATATTTATTTTGCATCTCTACCACTTAGTATTTTCTGTATATTTAAATTACTGCAACCATTTGGTGTCCAAGCCTAGCATGGGTATTTGGGCCCAATGTGTATCACACATTCAAGATCTGTACAGTCATATTGGACTTGATTCATGGCCTTGGGTCCTGTATTTGAACTTTGGTTCAAATTGTATATATGGACAAAATACGCAGATAATTAATTATTGTGTGCAATGCTGTTTTTTGGATTTTCTAAAAATACTTAAATTACTGCTAAAATTATGAAAAATAGTTTTTAGATACTATGTTAAGTTAGCTAATTTAGTATAATTTTGTAGTATTTAATTTACTGTTTTGCCACTAGTTTGGCATATGAAACCAAAACTCATTTTCAGTATACTTAGGAAAACTGATTTTTATAAAATATTTGTACTGGTTAATAAATTCCAGAAAAATTATAATAAATTTCTATGATTAACAAGGATCACCTTGGTACTTTACTTTAAGAAAAACTAGGCTTTTGTCTACTTCAAAAATTGTTAGAACACAATGGTCTTTTAATTTATTTATTGATTAATTACGACTTGTAGCTTTGTGTTATTTTGAGTTTTAGCCGTGTTGAACCCCACCCCTCACTAGTGTAAAGACCCTAAAAAGTTAGTTAAAGTAGTGTGTCACCCCACATTGGTCTCCTATGCCAAAGTCATCATTTTGGCTAGGTGCCCAGTCACAAGTCGTATTTACCAATTAGTGTCCTAGTGTTTTAGCTTAGTATAAAAACTAAGTTATTGTATTTACTTCTACAGCGACGAGTTACCGGACATCCATAGCACTGTTATTGCAGCTTGTTTTGTTTTGCTTTGCTAGAGGCAAGTACTTTCTACGAACTTTACATATTGTCACATAAATGAACTGCAAACCCCACCATGTTAATGCTGATCCTTGGGGTAGCAAGTTAGATCTCTACATGTTGTACTTCCAGTTACTACCGTGCTTAGAACTGTCCTTTATGTATCTCTCACATGATTAGAATATGGGTTATGGGAAAACTGATAGTTGAGTACGTGATTATGCCCCCTTCTCCGTACGTACGTACCGAGCAAGGTTGACATTTTATATGTATACCTTATCGTAGGCTTTATCTCAACGCGAATTTGTACGTATGTACATCTGTCGCCGTTTCACTTGTACAGAAGTTCATTTTATTATGTGCCCCCAGCACATTGTACATCTATTGACCGATCACGTACCTGCTATAGTTTTTAAATATTACATATACAGCTGTTTCTATGACATATGTATTCTTGCCATGATAGACTATGTGATGCCATGTTTCCCTTATTCCTCATATGTTCATTTTCATGTTTCATATGCTAGTTTGCTAGATTTAGTACTTGCTCCCCCGTCTGACATGATAACGTTGTAGGTGTCCTTACTGAGGAGGAGTTACTCTGCGACACCTATTATGGAGTTACTGCCGAGGACCCGGCTCTGCTTTACGAGGATTTCCTGCGGGGAACCTCGCCTAGTTGTCTTTTGTTTACTTAGACTTTTGAGAGTAGACATGTATTAGACAATATCTTTTTGTAACTGGACATGTATCCAGTTTTACTTTGCAGTTCACTTGTACTTGGACATTTCCTATATACACGACTTTTATGTTTGGAGCATTTATGATTCTTTTCACTTATAGAACTGTTAGCACATTTAGTCTTATCCTGTTGTCTTTAGAACAGCTTACTACATTTTATCTCAACGTAGGCTGGGCATGCCTCGGCCTGGCCCTAATTTGGGTAGCGGTCGTGACATGTATCTTCTATCAAGCCTCTGATTACAATCGCTCTGAAACTTCTAGACCGTACCGCACTGGCAAATCGACTAGAGATTGTAACTGGCTTGGGATTTGAAAATAAAAGCTTTTGAGAACTCTTTGGAAGAATGTAAGCTTTAGAAGAGAAGAGATTGAAAGTGAATTGGTGATTTGAATGATCAAAATGCTTCTCTATTTATGTTTTTCCAAAGACAGAACTCTGACAGAATTCGGGCAGAATTCGGACAGAACTCTTTGTAATAAACCGCAACTGAAGGGTGACCAAGTTCAAAATCAAACGTTCACTAACATTCATCTTGGCCGAACTCTGGCCAAACTCTGGCCGAGTTCTGCTAGAGTTCTGCCTGTTCATTTTTAAGAAAAATCAATTTGGCTTTTTGAAAAGTCCTTCAAAGCTTTTTAAAAGGGATATTTTTTAAAAACATAGGTCATTTTTTAAAGAGATAGGTCAGTTTTGAAAAATAATTCCGGACAGCATATTTGCCAGTACGACTTGGTGTACAATGTATTCCTAGACTCAATAAAATAAAAATTATATTACTTTGAAGGAAATACATTCTGAATGACAAACGGCTTCTTCGGAACAGCTTCGTCTTGAACATAGTAAATATCCATCGTTGAGCAGTGTCCAAAACGTCGTAGGTAAACATCTGAATTGACTTGCATTTATATCGAGACAGTGTTTGATTAATTATTAAAATCAGTTTGACCATGACCAATGGCCAACACCCTTTTCCCTCTTGACCTCTATTTCTCTCTATACTCCCTCCCTCTCCCTCTGTCTCGCTCTCTCTCTTCTCTCTCACTCTTCAGTCTTCTTCTTCTTCATCTCCTGCTCTTTTTATCTCTCTCTCTGTGTGTGTGTGTCTTCTTTCACCATTTTAGAAAGATGGCTGCAGAAGCAGTTAGGCCTGAGCCTAGTGGGTCGGGCTGGGCTCAGAGCCTAATAGTCTTATTTTATAAATGAATGTTTATTAGTTGGTCCAGCTTCAAGCCCATAATATATATAATTGTATATATAAATATTATTAGTATAGTATAATATATTGGTATATGTGTTATGTATTTTTATATTGTTTTTATTATTATTAAAACCATAAGTAATATCTATTTATATTGTTTATATCAATATATATAATAAATATTTCTTTAAAACATATTTGCAAGTAAATATAAAATAGACTTTGAGCCTATTTTGGTTTCAAAATTGAATTAGAAATCTAAAATATTATTATAGTATCTTATCTAATTAAAATAATTTTCTACCTATGTTGTAATTACCAAATTTTAGCCTAAAAAGTTTATTTTATTATCAAAATATTTATTCCAATATTTTGACTAGTTCTCCAAATATTAGAAATTATTTCCAAAATAAAATATGTATTTAAATCATGCATTCTCTCTTTGATTATCGCGTCAACCTATCTAATCAATTCTTTCCTATTGTGAGTTTGCTCAATCTATTCTAAATCTATCGGCGTTCTATGAATTATTTATTATAGACAATCTTGGATTATCAGGACGGGGGATACGATATTGGACGACATGATCATTCTAGACTTGATTTGATGCGATCTTGCGATTTATTATGGACTTGAGACTCTGATACTTTCCATATCGATACGTTCGTGTCGTGCACGTCGACTACAACCAACCGAGGAAAGTACTTACATTGATCACTTTTATTTTCTGATAGTTACTCTTTCAAGTTTTAGATGTACATTCCTGATTATTGTTACGAATATTATACGAGATTAGTGTTTATGGATTCTATTTCATGATTATCATGTTTTCATGCTTTGTGTTTACCTTGCTTCACATTATGATTCGAATCCATGATTACTAGTTTGACGTAAAATAACTTAGTATATATGTGATCAAATCCGTACTCCGTGTTACCGTGCCTGATAGCTAATCATATTACACGTATGATTGAGCCTGACCATGTAGATCACTCAACCCGATCACATGTAGAGTATGGTATTTTAAATACACTTAGTATAGTTACAACTTACATTTTATATTGATTTTGTCACATGTCCGATTTCCCCTGCCATGATTATTCATTTTTTCTGTTTATATACTTATCAGATCATGATTACAGTTTACTTATTTCTGTCTCTTACTCTATTTTATGTTATATAGTTTCTATCATGTTATGAATAGGATCATATTTTTTACTTGCTCCTATCTTGACTGGATAATTATAATTTTTGCCTTGACTTAGAGAACTTGTACAACTTACTATGCATACCTGAGGCTGATTATGATATACCCGAGGATACAGGAATGCAGTAGCTGATCTACCACTGGAGGATGTTTAGATTAGTTAGCTCTTTACTTGCTGTTTAGATTTTGTTATCATAACATTTATGAGAATGTACTCTATTTTTAGGATTCGTGTATTTAACATTCTGGATTGGAACTCTTGTGATATTTCTTTTTATTTTATATCTA
>JANAVB010012794.1:0-25345 GCA_029216955.1 Iris pallida | reverse complement strand
CTCGAAGCATAGTATCGCCGAATATTTCCTTCATTTGGGAATAAATATATTTGCGACATTTATTTTTTAATTCTTCTTTGGATATCTTAGGATTTTTCCTGAGAATAGATCTTTAATTTTCTCAGGTAATTATCCTCATAATCCATTACCTTTTCCTCTTGCAGCCGAACTGATTCTTTGGCTTCTTCTGCAAGAGCCGATTGTTCTGCATTTTCTCTTTCTCATAATCTATTCCACCATTTGATGAGAAAAATTCTTTTTAATTTATAATTCCAAATTCCCTCTGCACATTTGAGAGACCACTTCATTATGTGGGGAATATTGTAGAGACGAAAAATAACATGGTGTCTCCTCATCATAAAAATTCTGTTTTTCTGGCAAATTTTTGCCTTCTCGACCCATTCGTCGAACAAATTGAGCAATGGTCTGACAATATTCCAGGTTTGCTCCAAAGTAATTCCACCACTTATTGAACCAGGTGGGAATGTCCTGCTCTAATATTTTAGGACATATCTTAATGAACCAGGAATGCCTCCTTTTGTCATTCTCATAGTAGAACACATAAAAGAAAGCATCAATATATCCCAGTAAGTGAACTTCATTGAAGTGTGTATTTCTGAAGAGCATTGCCCTCTCGAAATTAGGATGCAAACCCCATGATTGAGGTGTAAGGATTTTATATATAGTAATTTTACTATATACAATCTTGAATGCGGATCTTTAGGATTTTGCCTAAAGTGCTCAATTTCTGCCGAATTGGTGAGCAAAGCATTCCTTCATAGTGTATCCTCGCCCTCATTTTTATGGGATAAAAATTTCTCTCAAAGTATTTTCTTTGAGTTGCCAGGGATCCCAATTGTCCTGGGACACGGAATGTCATTTCGATCCAGACATATGATGTCTTCCTCAGCTGATTTCTGAGTGTAAATTGTCTCCATTTCAGCAAGAGTAGCTGCCTCTTGGTAGGAAAATTTTCCTTTGCTGCTCATTGACATTATCAGCCGAAGCAATAATATTTCTTCGAACAGGAATTTGGTCCTGCCTCCGGTGAGTCTTCGACTTTGGGTTGCTCCCATTTGGGAGGCTCCCAGGGCTGCTTGCCCTTATCGCGTCTGCTCATTCTGCAAAAATTCGCGTTAGAAAATCGGGAAGACTATTTTCTTCACCTTAATATATTCAATATCAAAATCAAAAATGCTAATTCAGCCTGCCATCTAGCAAATATTGTTTTGAAGCTAGATTTTTAACATCCTTTTCCAAGACAGTTTTTGCAGACTACAATCTATTCTAAGCAAAAACTTCTGATTAAGCAGATCATCTTGGAACTTATGTATACATTTAATAATAGAAAGAATTTCTTTCTTAATTGTGGAGTAATTAAGTTGGGTATCATTCCATTTACCCGAGCAAAACCTAACTAAGACTTCCTTATTAGTCTCAGGGTTCTTTGCTTCAAGATGCCTCCATAACCAATATCACTAGCATCTGTTTCCACAATTTTAAACCATTCAGCATTAGCTAAATGTAAGCAAGGTAAATTCTTAACCTTCTGCTTTATTATCCTAACTGCCTTAGTATGTTCTTCTGACCAGGCAGGTGGATTCTTTTCAATCTTTGATACAAAATTTTTGTATCTTGAGCTATGTTCTTGTAAAAATCAGAAACATAGTTCAAAGCCCCAAGAAACCTTTGTAACTGCTTATTATCAGTTATTTCATCGGGGAACTTAGAAGCAAATTCAATACTTCTATCAATAGGAATTATTGTCCTATTGGCTATATTATGTCCCAAAAATCTTATTTCTGTTTGGAACAATTTCATTTTTGGTGCTGATATTACTAATCCATTCTTGATGACTAAATGCTTGAAAATTTTCAAGTGCTTAAAATGTTCATCAAGAGAATTAGAAAATATTAATATATCATCAATGTAGATAAAATAAATTCAGAATAATTATTGAATATTTCATTCTATATTCTGAAATTCGGACGGAGCATTCTTTAGTCCGAAGGGCATAACATTCCATTCATAATGCCCAAATGGAACGGTAAATGCAGTCTTATACCTATCCTGTTCAGCTATCTGGATTTGCCAGTAGCCTGATTTAAATCAAATTTGGAAAATATCCTTGCTCTAACAATTCTGTTGAGCAAATCCCTCTATTAGGGATTGGATATCTAATCCATTTAAAACCTTATTAAGAGGTTTATAATTAATTACCAATCTTGGTACACCTCTCTCCCTCTCAGCATTATTCATTACATAAATGCTGTGCAACTCCATGGAGAGTAGATTTCCTTATTAACTTCTTGTCTATTAAATCCTGTATTTTTTTTACATATTTCCAGATATTGCTGATTCATCTGGCATGGCCTCGCCTTGGTTGGGATATCTTTCTCATTAAAGCTATCCTCATATGGAAGTGAAACAATATGCTGTTTCCGATCCCAAAAAGCATTTGGAAGATTACTACAAGTTTGAAGCTTAAACTCTTCTTCAACTTGTTGTATTCTATCCTTCATCTCTGGCTTATTTAATTGATCAGAGATTTGTATTTGCCTTATTTCCTCCCTGAGAAAATTGATTTGATTTTTTAAAATCAATTTCTCTTATTTCATTGAGGATTTTGATCATTGGATCACGAATAAATTCAAAGGTCACTTCTCTACCCTTATATACAGTAGAAATTCCCTTCAAATTAATACTCTTTATTGGCATGAGTTTTTCTAGGAAAGGGGTTCCTAGAATAACATGCTGAGTTATTTCCTTAACTACCACAAATTGTAGTGGTATGGTGGCGAATTTTTACAGACATTAACATCTGTAACCTTATATGGTGCTGTCAATGCTTTATTATTAGCAGCACTTAGTGTTTGAGTAGTGCGTTCACAATATTTTATTGGAATCACACCCTCTTAACACAATTAAGGTGCACCACTACTACTATGCAATTAAATTCTTAATATAATACTCATTATTAATGAGTAAATCATTTGAATGTACCATTTTTGGGTAACATAGAGATCTATTTTCTCTAATTTCTGTTGAGGTTCAGTTTCCTCATCAGAAACCAGGGGTAGAAGTATTACTTCTTTTGAGCTTTCCCCTTGCTCATTGGTATGATTATCATATTCTTGCTACGTCTCCAAATTAGACAGTCTTATTTGAGTCATCATCTTGAGATTTTAACTCTTTTATTTCTTTTTCAATACCTTAATCTCATTTTGGAGATCTTGTATTGTTACAGCTTTTACCTCCTTATTTCTATATCGTCGGAGGACTTCATCCATGCTGTAAAATTCTTCTTTCTTATTAGTTCCTTCCTCATTCAAGGAACATTGATTTCTCTTCTGCTAAGAAAGTCTATTAACTTTTCTCTAGCATTTCTACTGATTTCAGTAGATAAAGAGATTTAATTATCTCTCCTTTATCTTGAGCAGTCAATACATTAATTGACAATCCATCATCAACTATGGATTTATAATACTCAAGATCATGTTCATTGGAACATTCCTCACAGCTACATTCACTACATTCACACATATTAATGACTCGTCATCACTAGACTCGTCTGATGAACCTAATTCTTCATCAGAATTTATAATATTTTGTACAGGGTTTTCTTTAACCCTTCATCCTCTATTTCTTGGATTTTCTTCTTAGTATAACACTATTAGCATAATGACCTATTTTACCACATTTGTAGCATTTTATTTCTTTAGAGGATTTCCTCTTATGAGAAGATTTCTTCTCTTTCCCCTTTTCTTTCTCCTGTATTGCTGGGGATATTTCTTCTTCTTTCTTCTCCTATAGTAGGGCTTATTTCCCTTTTCTTATAATCTTTTAGCCTTTCCTTCTTATCATAAGGCTTGTAATCATCTACAGCAAATTGGCTGCAAAATTCACCTAATTGCTTTCTCTCCGAAAGCCTCTGTGATTTCAATTGATTCCTTAGCTTTAAATCATTACATAAAGCTAAGCCTTCTTGAACACAAGCATTGATTAATGCTCCATAGGTGTAATTCTGATATGGTATTTCACCATTATTCCTTTCCTTCAACTTTTGCCGTATTTTTCAGCAAAGAGGTTAGGTAGTCCATCAATAAATTTGGACTTCCAGTGTGATGTATTGGCATCATCAAGCGCCATGACTCTACTCAAAAAAGTATCCTTATACCATCTGAAATGAGTCAAAGTTGGACATCGCAAATTCTGTAATAGGGTTCTAATTCTCCCCCCATCAGAAATATGTCCTGTGAAATGCTCTAATATATTGTATATTAGAGTATAAACAACATCAGATTTCTGCTGTCCATCTTCTGTCTTAGTGACATTTATTATTTCCATACGTTGCTCATTACTCAGGCAATGATCCCACCATCCTCTCAGGATGCCTGTAAATCCACTGGCGACAAATAAAGCAATTTGCCGATCATTATTACCAGCGGCTTTAGCAACATTGGAATACATCAATATTCGATGTAATTGGTCATGTATTTGCTTATCAGAAAGACCATCTATGTTCCATTCATAGATTTCTCCAGCACAGTAATGATTCTGAATTATAGAATCATTCTCCTCATATAAAACAACCATTGGAGAAGGTCTTTTGTAATAATATTTAATCAAATTGGGTTTGTCATATTTGACAGTATTAACTCTTTCTCGATTCATATCTTTCTGAACCGCTTCTAAAGAGTTTTGAACCGAATTAAAAGAATTATACATTTACTCTAATTCAATAGGATTAACTTGTTCATCTTGAGTAGAACAAGTCTCCCTAGAGTCAGATTCAGACTCTTGACCATTCTGGGTCGAGGATTCTCCTTGTAGCACATTAAGGTGCTTAGGTGTATCCTTAGCCTTATTAGGATCATAATTCAGAAATTCTTCTTTAAGACGTTCGTACTCCAATTCTTCTTCAGAGAGTACATTAACGCTTTGATTTCTGAATTGCTCGACTAATTCTTTCAGATCTTCCTTTGTAAATTCTGACTTAGATCTGAACTTATAGTCGGTGACTTCCATTGGAGGTCTGATTGGAATCCTACTTGTTTCCATTTTGGGTTTAACAATAGGACTCTCATGAAGCTCCACTCCTTTAAGGAAATTAAACTTATCATGTAGCTTCTGAATATTCTCCTCTATTCGGGTTAATTGTTTACCCATAACTTGAATAAAGGTATTGGTATAATTATTTTGCAGTATTATTTTCTACAACTCCTTTATTGTGGCTTTCTCATGTTCTATAGCCTTATAGAACGAATTAGCCTTAATATTAGTATTGAACGGAGCAGATATTTTAAGAGATTCATTAGGAGGATATAATGATTTTATTTTCTGTCCTCCCTTAGTGGTCCAAATCTTAAATTGCTCCTCAATGACTTTTATATGTCTTATTCTACCACTAAGATATTCTTCAAGGAACCAATCTCTGAACCATCGTACCTTCTGCATATTTGGAAGGTCTTCTTCATACATTTTCTATATTCTCTACGCTGATGAACTTTGAATTGGTGTTGAAACCATTCCCTAAATTCTCTATTTGCTTCGCTGTAATATTCTTTCTTACAGCACTCAATCATCTCTGGTGAGAGCCTATAATCCATTAAAAATTAAATGCCATTTCCGACATTGTCGGCTCCTCATCTAATTTAGATGACTGAGAATCTGATTTGGAAGCATATATTGGGTGAACCACATTAGATTCATTTATTTGAAGCTTTTTTATTTTGCTTTCTTCTATATTAGAGGATTCAGCTTCTGATTGCTTATCTGAGATGGATTTCTCAGTTATAAATCTCCTAGAACTTGATGTGGAGATTCTGGCTTTTATTTGTGGAGTAAATCTAACTTCCACATCGCCATCTGGAGTCTGAATTATTTGGCCTATTTCCGAATCCATTATGGGTTTCGGAGGTACAACCATATTCAGGGTCCATTTATTGGGAAAGTTTATTTCTTCCCACTTGATTATTCTATTAGTAGCTACTTTAGTAGTCAAAAGATTAGTTAAACTAGTACAAACTTGCATACACAAATGAGGCAGAAGGCCTCTATTTATAGTACAAACACACCCGAAGCCAACCGGCAGTATCAGGTTATTGCAAGCCATCTGTCCAGAAGCACCGCCTCGAGTGAATTATTGGAGCTACGTAGTGTATTACGCACATACGTGTCCCGACAACTTTATGTCATATCTCCTTTTGCTTTATTAAAGGAGATTCTCTCTTATCTTGATTTTGGCCGAATTCTTGATTGTAGGCCCCACGTCCACAATTATCAATATTCGTCGCTGTCTTCATCAAAGCCACCTTTATTTCCCTGCCGCACAGCTGTCCTTTATTTCCCATCATCTTCACTATTTCTGGGTCGCCTTCTGGGCGCGTGACTGGCGGACGATTCAACCACCACTTCATTATTGCTTTTTGCGGAAGATTCTTCCTTATCGCTATGGGCTGCTGCGACTGACGCTTCGGATGACCTCATTGATTCATCCTCATCTAATTCTCGAAGCATAGTATCGCCGAATATTTCCTTCATTTGGGAATAAATATATTTGCGACATTTATTTTTTAATTCTTCTTTGGATATCTTAGGATTTTTCCTGAGAATATGATCTTTAAATTTTCTCAGGTAATTATCCTCATAATCCATTACCTTTTCCTCTTGCAGCCGAACTGATTCTTTGGCTTCTTCTGCAAGAGACGCCTTGATTTCTGCAATTTTCTCTTTCTCATTAATCCTATTCCACCATTTAATGAGAAAAATTCTTTTTAATTTATAAATTCCAAATTCTCCCTCTGCACATTTGAGAGACCACTTCATTATGTGGGGAATATTGTTAGAGACGAAAAATAACATGGTTGTCTCCTCATCATAAAAATTCTGTTTCTTCTGACAAATTTTTGCCTTCTCGACCCATTCGTCGAACAAATTGAGCAACGGTCCTGACAATATGTCCATGTTTGCTCCAAAGTAATTCTACCACTTATTGAACCAGGTGGGAATGTCCTGCTCTAATATTTTAGGACATATCTTGATGAACCAGGAATGCCTCCTTTTGTCATTCTCATAGTAGAACACATAAAAGAAAGCATCTATATAGTCCCAGTAAGTGAACTTCATTGAAGTTGTGCTATTTCTGAAGAGCATTGCCCTCTCGAAATTAGGATGCAAACCCCATGATTGAGGTGTAAGTATTTTATATATAGTAATTTTACTATATACAATCTCTGAATGCGGATCTTTAGGATTTTGCCTAAAGTGCTCGATTTCTGCCGAATTGGTCGAGCAAAGCATTCCTTCATAGTGTATCCTCGCCCTCATTTTTATGGGATAAAAATTTCTCTCAAAGTATTTTTCTTTGAGTTGCCAGGGATCCCAATTGTCCTGGGACACCGGAATGTCATTTCGATCCAGACATATGATGTCTTCCTCAGCTGATTTCTGAGTGTAATTGACTCCATTTCAGCAAGAGTAGCTGCCTCTTGGTAGGAAAATTTTTCCTTCTGCTGCTCATTTGATACATTATCAGCCGAAGCAATAATATTTCTTCGAACAGGAATTTGGTCCTGCCTCCGGTGAGTCTTCCGACTCTTGGGCTGCTCCCATTTGGGAGGCTCCCAGGGCTGCTTGCCCTTATCGCGTCTGCTCATTCTGCAAAAATTCACGCGTTAGAAAATCGGGAGGACTATTTTCTTCACCTTTAATATATTCAATATCAAAATAAAAAATAGCTAATTCAGCTTGCCATCTAGCAAATATTTGTTTTGATGCTAAATTTTTAACATCCTTTTCCAAGACAGTTTTTGCAGAACTGCAATCTATTCTAAGCAAAAACTTCTGATTGAGCAGATCATCTTGGAACTTATGTATACATTTAATGATAGAAAGAATTTCTTTCTTTATTGTGGAGTAATTAATTTGGGTATCATTCCATTTACCCGAGCAAAACCTAACTAAGACTTCCTTATTAGTCTCAGGGTTTCTTTGCTTCAAGATGCCTCCATAACCAATATCACTGGCATCTATTTCCACAATTTTAAACCATTCAGCATTAGCTAAATGTAAGCAAGGTAAATTCTTAACCTTCTGCTTTATTATCCTAACTGCCTTAGTATGTTCTTCTGACCAGGCAGGTGGATTCTTCTTCAATCTTTGATACAAAATTTTTGTATCTTGAGCTATGTTCTTGTAAAAGTCAGAAACATAGTTCAAAGCCCCAAGAAACCTTTGTAACTGCTTATTATCAGTTATTTCATCGGGGAATTTAGAAGCAAATTCAATACTTCTATCAATAGGAATTATTGTCCTATTGGCTATATTATGTCCCAAAATCTTATTTCTGTTTGGAACAATTTCATTTTTGGTGCTGATATTACTAATCCATTCTTGATGACTAAATGCTTAAAAATTTTCAAGTGCTTAAAATGTTCATCAAGAGAATTAGAAAATATTAATATATCATCAATGTATGATAAAATAAATTCAGAATAATTATTGAATATTTCATTCATTATATTCTGAAATTCGGACGGGGCATTCTTTAGTCCGAAGGGCATAACATTCCATTCATAATGTCCAAATGGAACGGTAAATGCAGTCTTATACCTATCTTGTTCAGCTATCTGGATTTGCCAGTAGCCTGATTTTAAATCAAATTTGGAAAATATCCTTGCTCTAACAATTCTGTTGAGCAAATCCCTCTTATTAGGGATTGGATATCTAATCCATTTTAAAACCTTATTAAGAGATTTATAATTAATTACCAATCTTGGTACACCTCTCTCCCTTTCAGCATTATTCATTACATAAAATGCTGTGCAACTCCATGGAGAGTATGATTTCCTTATTAACTTCTTGTCTATTAAATCCTGTATTTCTTTTTTACATATTTCCAGATATTGCTGATTCATCTGGCATGGCCTCGCCTTGGTTGGGATATCTTTCTCATTAAAGTTATCCTCATATGGAAGTGAAACAATATGCTGTTTCCGATCCCAAAAAGCATTTGGAAGATTACTACAAGTTTGAAGCTTAAACTCTTCTTCAACTTGTTGTATTCTATCCTTCATCTCTGGCTTATTTAATTGATCAGAGATTTGTATTTGCCTTATTTCCTCCCTGAGAAAATTGATTTGATTTTCTTTAAAATCAATTTCTCTTATTTCATTGAGGATTTTGATCATTGGATCGCGAATAAATTCAAAGATCACTTCTCTACCCTTATATACAGTAGAAATTCCCTTCAAATTAATACTCTTTATTGGCATGAGTTTTTCTAGGAAAGGGGTTCCTAAAATAACATGCTGAGTTATTTTTTTGACTACCACAAATTGTAGTGGTATGGTTGCCGAATTTTTACAGACATTAACATCTGTAACCTTATATGGTGCTGTCAATGCTTTATTATTAGCAGCACTTAGTGTTTGAGTAGTGCGTTCACAGTATTTTATTGGAATCACACCCTCTTTAACACAATTAAGGTCTGCACCACTATCTACTAGTGCAATTAAATTCTTAATATAATACTCATTATTAATGAGTAAATCAATTTGAATGTACCATTTTTGGGTAACATAAAGATCTATTTTCTCTAATTTCTGTTGAGGTTCAGTTTCCTCATCAGAAACACCAGGGGTAGAAGTATTACTTCTTTTTGATCTTTCCCCTTGCTCATTGGTATGCATTATTATATTCTTTGCTACCGTCTCCAAATTAGATAGTCTTATTTGAGTCATCTCATCTTGAGATTTTAACTCTTTTATTTCTTTCTTCAATACCTTAATCTCATTTTGGAGATCTTGTATTGTTACAGCTTTTACCTCCTTATTTCTATATCGTCGGAGGACTTCATCCATGCTGTAAAATTCTTCTTTCTTATTAGTTCCTTCCTCATTCAAGGAACCACTGGTTGATTTCTCTTCTATGCTAAGAAAATCTATTAACTTTTCTCTAGCATTTCTACTGATTTCAGTAGATAACAGAGATTTAATTATCTCTCCTTTATCTTGAGCAGTCAATACATTAATCGACAATCCATTCATCTCAACTATGGATTTATAATACTCAAGATTATATTCATTGGAACATTCCTCACAGCTACATTCACTGTCACATTCACACATATTAATTGACTCGTCATCACTAGACTCGTCTGATGAACCTAATTCTTCATCAGAATTTATCAATATTTTGTACAGGGTTTTCTTTAACCCTTCATCCTCTATTTCTTGGATTTTCTTCTTAGTATAACACTTATTAGCATAATGACCTATTTTACCACATTTATAGCATTTTATTTCTTTAGAGAATTTCCTCTTATGAGAAGATTTCTTCTCTTTCCCCTTTTCTTTCTCCTTGTATTGCTGGGGATATTTCTTCTTCTTTCTTCTCCTATAGTAGGGCTTATTTCCCTTTTCTTTATTGTAATCTTTTTTAGCCTTTCCCTTCTTATCATAAGGCTTGTAATCATCTACAGCAAATTAGCTGCAAAATTCACCTAATTGCTTTCTCTCCGAAAGCCTCTGTGATTTCAATTGATTCCTTAGCTTTAAATCATTACATAAAGCTAAGCCTTCTTGAACACAAGCATTTATTAATGCTCCATAGGTATAATTCTGATATGGTATTTCACCATTATTCCTTTCCTTCAACTTTTGCCGTATTTTTTCAGCAAAGAGATTAGGTAGTCCATCAATAAATTTGGACTTCCAGTGTGATGCATTGGCATCATCAAGCGCCATGACTCTACTCAAAAAAGTATCCTTATACCATCTGAAATGAGTCAAAGTTGGACATCGCAAATTCTGTAATAGGGTTCTAATTCTCCCCCCATCAGAAATATGTCCTGTGAAATGCTCTAATATATTGTATATTAGAGTATAAACAACATCAGATTTCTGCTGTCCATCTTCTGTCTTAGTGACATTTATTATTTCCATACGTTGCTCATTACTCAGGCAATGATCCCACCATCCTCTCAGGATGCCTGTAAATCCACTGGCGACAAATAAAGCAATTTGCCGATCATTATTACCAGCGGCTTTAGCAACATTGGAATACATCAATATTCGATGTAATTGGTCATGTATTTGCTTATCAGAAAGACCATCTATGTTCCATTCATAGATTTCTCCAGCACAGTAATGATTCTGAATTATAGAATCATTCTCCTCATATAAAACATCCATTGGAGAAGGTCTTTTGTAATAATATTTAATCAAATTGGGTTTGTCATATTTGACAGTATTAACTCTTTCTCGATTCATATCTTTCTGAACCGCTTCTAAAAAGTTTTGAACCGAATTAAAAGAATTATACATTTCCTCTAATTCAATAGGATTAACTTGTTCATCTTGAGTAGAACAAGTCTTCATAGAGTCAGATTCAGACTCTTGACCATTCTGGGTCGAGGATTCTCCTTGTAGCACATTAAGGTGCTTAGGTGTATCCTTAGCCTTATTAGGATCATAATTCAAAAATTCTTCTTTAAGACGTTCGTACTCCAATTCTTCTTCAGAGAGTACATTAACGCTTTGATTTCTGAATTGCTCGACTAATTCTTTCAGATCTTCCTTTGTAAATTCTGACTTAGATCTGAACTTATAGTCGGTGACTTCCATTGGAGGTCTGATTGGAATCCTACTTGTTTCCATTTTGGGTTTAACAATAGGATTCTCGTGAAGCTCCACTCCTTTAAGCAAATTAAACTTATCATGTAGCTTCTGAATATTCTCCTCTATTCGGGTTAATTGTTTACCCATAACTTGAATAAAGGTATTGGTATAATTATTTTGCAGTATTATTTTCTGCAACTCCTTTATTGTGGCTTTCTCATGTTCTATAGCCTTATAGAACGAATTAGCCTCAATATTAGTATTGAACGGAGCAGATATTTTAAGAGATTCATTAGGAGGATATAATGATTTTATTTTCTGTCCTCCCTTAGTGGTCCAAATCTTAAATTGCTCCTCAATGACATTTATATGTCTTATTCTACCACTAAGATATTCTTCAAGGAACCAATCTCGGAACCATCGTACCTTCTGCATATTTGGAAGGTCTTCTTCATACATTTTTCTATATTCTCTACGCTGATGAACTTTGAATTGGTGTTGAAACCATTCCCTAAATTCTCTATTTGCTTCGCTGTAATATTCTTTCTTACAGCACTCAATCATCTCTGGTGAGAGCCTATAATCCATTAAAAATTAAATGCCATTTCCGACATTGTCGGCTCCTCATCTAATTTAGATGACTGAGAATCTGATTTGGAAGCATATATTGGGTGAACCACATTAGATTCATTTATTTGAAGCTTTTTTATTTGCTTTTTTCTATATTAGAGGATTCAGCTTCTGATTGCTTATCTGAGATGGATTTCTCAGTTATAAATCTCCTAGAACTTGATGTGGAGATTCTGGCTTTTATTTGTGGAGTAAATCTAACTTCCACATCGCCATCTGGAGTCTGAATTATTTGGTCTATTTCCGAATCCATTATGGGTTTCGGAGGTACAACCATATTCAGGGTCCATTCATTGGGAAAGTTTATTTCTTCCCACTTGATTATTCTATTATTAGCTACTTTAGTAGTCAAAAGATTAGTTTCTACCAAAGTAGTCTGTCCTGGTTTAGTAAGGTGTTTAGCCTTGGGGCTAAAGTATTTAACACCTTAAAATGAACTCTATAGATTATTGCTATAGTTTCAGATCCAGGAAGAAAATTATAACCAAATGTCTTTAAATTCAAAGACACAGCTTCTAACAGGTTTGCATCTGTTAGAGATAAGCTCAAATTGGGATAGACATTAAAATATACTGGACCATGACAGAGACTTGTCTGCATAACTCCCATTAGGGATTGAGCCCAGTCCAAACACCGACCATCTCTTAAAGATGTCAGTAAGGATGCATTTAAACCTTGAAGTGTTAAAGGTTTTAATGCTACTTGTATTAGTCCAATATGAATAAAATTATATTTATCTCTGTAATTAGAGATATCGTCTTCAGATAACAACTTGATTATTTGTTCATTATCTGAGACTTGGACAGTTCTTTCCATTGTTTTGATTGCAATGGAAGACTTGAAATCAAAAGTACCTATTTGGTATATTTCCTTAGGTTGAACTTTAGGAATTGTCCATTTGTTCAACTCCTCTAATTCTGTAGGGAATTCATACAGATTAGTATTCTTAACTGATTTACCCTTATTAAGGGTCTTCTTATTTGAACCTATTAGGTTTGCCAGCTGCTCACTCATTTGAGGAGGATCTATCTTGCTACCTTCTTCATGTAAACTATTAACCTGCATCCTGCTGTTAATATCAATACTACTATCGCTGATATCTAAATAGCTTAGGTCTAATTCTTCTGGCAGTAAAAAGGTTGCACGGCTGTCAACGATTTACGGCTAAACTAGGCACTCTCTGCCATCAAACGCCTACGTGACTTTGGTGCCGTCCCACAACACATAGACACACCATACAAACTATCTCTAAGCATTCAAACATAGCAACTAGCAGTAGTAAAACAACAACAGATTACATCTTAATAGTCACATAAAGAAATTAGCAAGATAGAAATTACCTATTCTCGAGCCATCATGGCTCTGATACCAATTGTAGACAGGATCTTCAAAGAGGCCAGAAGAGTAGAAGAGCAAAGATCTGAATAGCAAACTTGAACTTTTATTGATTTTAGTAGTAGTACAAGCACTCACAAACTCACACTCTTACAGAGGAAAATAGAAAAACTAGTACAAACTTGCATACACAAATGAGGCAGAAGGCCTCTATTTATAGTACAAACACACCCGAAGCCAACCGGCAGTATCAGGTTATTGCAAGCCATCTGTCCAGAAGCACCGCCTCGAGTGAATTATTGGAGCTACGTAGTGTATTACGCACATACGTGTCCCGACAACTTTATGTCATATCTCCTTTTGCTTTATTAAAGGAGATTCTCTCTTATCTTGATTTTAGCCAAAATAAATCATTATATCCTCCTAATGAATCTCTTAAAATATCTGCTCCGTTCAATACTAATATTGAGGCTAATTCGTTCTATAAGGCTATAGAACATGAGAAAGCCACAATAAAGGAGTTGCAGAAAATAATACTGCAAAATAATTATACCAATACCTTTATTCAAGTTATGGGTAAACAATTAACCCGAATAGAGGAGAATGATTCTATAATTCAGAATCATTACTGTGCTGGAGAAATCTATGAATGGAACATAGATGGTCTTTCTGATAAGCAAATACATGACCAATTACATCGAATATTGATGTATTCCAATGTTGCTAAAGCCGCTGGTAATAATGATCGGCAAATTGCTTTATTTGTCGCCAGTGGATTTACAGGCATCCTGAGAGGATGGTGGGATCATTGCCTGAGTAATGAGCAACGTATGGAAATAATAAATGTCACTAAGACAGAAGATGGACAGCAGAAATCTGATGTTGTTTATACTCTAATATACAATATATTAGAGCATTTCACAGGACATATTTCTGATGGGGGGAGAATTAGAACCCTATTACAGAATTTGCGATGTCCAACTTTGACTCATTTCAGATGGTATAAGGATACTTTTTTGAGTAGAGTCATGGCGCTTGATGATGCCAATGCATCACACTGGAAGTCCAAATTTATTGATGGACTACCTAATCTCTTTGCTGAAAAAATACGGCAAAAGTTGAAGGAAAGGAATAATGGTGAAATACCATATCAGAATTATATCTATGGAGCATTAATAAATGCTTGTGTTCAAGAAGGCTTAGCTTTATGTAATGATTTAAAGCTAAGGAATCAATTGAAATCACAGAGGCTTTCGGAGAGAAAGCAATTAGGTGAATTTTGCAGCCAATTTGCTGTAGATGATTACAAGCCTTATGATAAGAAGGGAAAGGCTAAAAAAGATTACAATAAAGAAAAGAGAAATAAGCCCTACTATAGGAGAAGAAAGAAGAAGAAATATCCCCAGCAATACAAGGAGAAAGAAAAGGGAAAAGAGAAGAAATCTTCTCATAAGAGGAAATTCTCTAAAGAAATAAAATGCTATAAATGTGGTAAAATAGGTCATTATGCTAATAAGTGTTATACTAAGAAGAAAATCCAAGAAATAGAGGATGAAGGGTTAAAGAAAACCCTGTACAAAATATTGATAAATTCTGATGAAGAATTAGGTTCATCAGACGAGTCTAGTGATGACGAGGTCAATTAATATGTGTGAATGTGACAGTGAATGTAGCTGTGAGGAATGTTCCAATGAACATAATCTTGAGTATTATAAATCCATAGTTGAGATGAATGGATTGTCAATTAATGTATTGACTGCTCAAGATAAAGGAGAGATAATTAAATCTCTGTTATCTACTGAAATCAGTAGAAATGCTAGAGAAAAGTTAATAGATTTTCTTAGCATAGAAGAGAAATCAACCAGTGGTTCCTTGAATGAGGAAGGAACTAATAAGAAAGAAGAATTTTACAGCATGGATGAAGTCCTCCGACGATATAGAAATAAGGAGGTAAAAGCTGTAACAATACAAGATCTCCAAAATGAGATTAAGGTATTGAAGAAAGAAATAAAAGAGTTAAAATCTCAAGATGAGATGACTCAAATAAGACTGTCTAATTTGGAGACGGTAGCAAAGAATATGATAATGCATACCAATGAGCAAGGGGAAAGCTCAAAAAGAAGTAATACTTCTACCCCTGGTGTTTCTGATGAGGAAACTGAACCTCAACATAAATTAGAGAAAATAGATCTTTATGTTACCCAAAAATGGTACATTCAAATTGATTTACTCATTAATAATGAGTATTATATTAAGAATTTAATTGCACTAGTAGATAGTGGTGCAGACCTTAATTGTGTTAAAGAGGGTGTGATTCCAATAAAATACTGTGAACGCACTACTCAAACACTAAGTGCTGCTAATAATAAAGCATTGACAGCACCATATAAGGTTACAGATGTTAATGTCTGTAAAATTCGGCAACCATACCACTACAATTTGTGGTAGTCAAAGAAATAACTCAGCATGTTATTTTAGGAACCCCTTTCCTAGAAAAACTCATGCCAATAAAGAGTATTAATTTGAAGGGAATTTCTACTGTATATAAGGGTAGAGAAGTGATCTTTGAATTTATTCGCGATCCAATGATCAAAATCCTCAATAAAATAAGAGAAATTAATTTTAAAGAAAATCAAATCAATTTTCTCAGGGAGGAAATAAGGCAAATACAAATCTCTGATCAATTAAATAAGCCAGAGATGAAGGATAGAATACAACAAGTTGAAGAAGAGTTTAAGCTTCAAACTTGTAGTAATCTTCCAAATGCTTTTTGGGATCGGAAACAGCATATTGTTTCACTTCCATATGAGGATAACTTTAATGAGAAAGATATCCCAACCAAGGCGAGGCCATGCCAGATGAATCAGCAATATCTGGAAATATGTAAAAAAGAAATACAGGATTTAATAGACAAGAAGTTAATAAGGAAATCATACTCTCCATGGAGTTGCACAACATTTTATGTAATGAATAATGCTGAGAGGGAGAGAGGTGTACCAAGATTGGTAATTAATTATAAACCTCTTAATAAGGTTTTAAAATGGATTAGATATCCAATCCCTAATAAGAGGGATTTGCTCAACAGAATTGTTAGAGCAAGGATATTTTCCAAATTTGATTTAAAATCAGGCTACTGGCAAATCCAGATAGCTGAACAAGATAGGTATAAGACTGCATTTACCGTTCCATTTGGGCATTATGAATGGAATGTTATGCCCTTCGGACTAAAGAATGCTCCGTCCGAATTTCAGAATATAATGAATGAAATATTCAATAATTATTCTGAATTTATTTTATCATACATTGATGATATATTAATATTTTCTAATTCTCTTGATGAACATTTTAAGCACTTGAAAATTTTTAATCATTTAGTCATCAAGAATGGATTAGTAATATCAGCACCAAAAATGAAATTGTTCCAAACAGAAATAAGATTTTTGGGACATAATATAGCCAATAGGACAATAATTCCTATTGATAGAAGTATTGAATTTGCTTCTAAATTCCCCGATGAAATAACTGATAATAAGCAGTTACAAAGGTTTCTTGGGGCTTTGAACTATGTTTCTGACTTTTACAAGAACATAGCTCAAGATACAAAAATTTTGTATCAAAGATTGAAGAAGAATCCACCTGCCTGGTCAGAAGAACATACTAAGGCAGTTAGGATAATAAAGCAGAAGGTTAAGAATTTACCTTGCTTATATTTAGCTAATGCTGAATGGTTTAAAATTGTGGAAACAGATGCCAGTGATATTGGTTATGGAGGCATCTTGAAGCAAAGAAACCCTGAGACTAATAAGGAAGTCTTAGTTAGGTTTTGCTCGGGTAAATGGAATGATACCCAAATTAATTACTCCACAATAAAGAAAGAAATTCTTTCTATCATTAAATGTATACATAAGTTCCAAGATGATCTGCTCAATCAGAAGTTTTTGCTTAGAATAGATTGCAGTTCTGCAAAAACTGTCTTGGAAAAGGATGTTAAAATTTAGCATCAAAACAAATATTTGCTAGATGGCAAGCTGAATTAGCTATTTTTTATTTTGATATTGAATATATTAAAGGTGAAGAAAATAGTCTTCCCGATTTTCTAACGCGTGAATTTTTGCAGAATGAGCAGACGCGATAAGGGCAAGCAGCCCTGGGAGCCTCCCAAATGGGAGCAGCCCAAGAGTCGGAAGACTCACCGGAGGCAGGACCAAATTCCTGTTCGAAGAAATATTATTGCTTCGGCTGATAATGTATCAAATGAGCAGCAGAAGGAAAAATTTTCCTACCAAGAGGCAGCTACTCTTGCTGAAATGGAGTCAATTTACACTCAGAAATCAGCTGAGGAAGACATCATATGTCTGGATCGAAATGACATTCCGGTGTCCCAGGACAATTGGGATCCCTGGCAACTCAAAGAAAAATACTTTGAGAGAAATTTTTATCCCATAAAAATGAGGGCGAGGATACACTATGAAGGAATGCTTTGCTCGACCAATTCGGCAGAAATCGAGCACTTTAGGCAAAATCCTAAAGATCCGCATTCAGAGATTGTATATAGTAAAATTACTATATATAAAATACTTACACCTCAATCATGGGGTTTGCATCCTAATTTCGAGAGGGCAATGCTCTTCAGAAATAGCACAACTTCAATGAAGTTCACTTACTGGGACTATATAGATGCTTTCTTTTATGTGTTCTACTATGAGAATGACAAAAGGAGGCATTCCTGGTTCATCAAGATATGTCCTAAAATATTAGAGCAGGACATTCCCACCTGGTTCAATAAGTGGTGGAATTACTTTGGAGCAAACCTGGACATATTGTCAGGACCGTTGCTCAATTTGTTCGACGAATGGGTCGAGAAGGCAAAAATTTGCCAGAAGAAACAGAATTTTTATGATGAGGAGACAACCATGTTATTTTTCGTCTCTAACAATATTCCCCACATAATGAAGTGGTCTCTCAAATGTACAGAGGGAGAATTTGGAATTTATAAATTAAAAGAATTTTTCTCATTAAATGGTGGAATAGGATTAATGAGAAAGAGAAAATTGCAGAAATCAAGGCGTCTCTTGCAGAAGAAGCCAAAGAATCAGTTCGGCTGCAAGAGGAAAAGGTAATGGATTATGAGGATAATTACCTGAGAAAATTTAAAGATCATATTCTCAGGAAAAATCCTAAGATATCCAAAGAAGAATTAAAAAATAAATGTCGCAAATATATTTATTCCCAAATGAAGGAAATATTCGGCGATACTATGCTTCGAGAATTAGATGAGGATGAATCAATGAGGTCATCCGAAGCGTCAGTCGCAGCAGCCCATAGCGATAAGGAAGAATCTTCCGCAGAAAGCAATAATGAAGTGGTGGTTGAATCGTCCGCCAGTCACGCGCCCAGAAGGCGACCCAGAAATAGTGAAGATGATGGGAAATAAAGGACAGCTGTGCGGCAGGGAAATAAAGGTGGCTTTGATAAAGACAGCCACGAATATTGATAATTGTGGACGTGGGGCCTACAATCAAGAATTCGGCCAAAATCAAGATAAGAGAGAATCTCCTTTAATAAAGCAAAAGGAGATATGACATAAAGTTGTCGGGACACGTATGTGCGTAATACACTACGTAGCTCCAATAATTCACTCGAGGCGGTGCTTCTGGACAGATGGCTTGCAATAACCTGATACTGCCGGTTGGCTTCGGGTGTGTTTGTACTATAAATAGAGGCCTTCTGCCTCATTTGTGTATGAAAGTTTGTACTAGTTTTTCTATTTTCCTCTATAAGAGTGTGAGTTTGTGAGTGCTTGTACTACTACTAAAATCAATAAAAGTTCAAGTTTGCTATTCAGATCTTTGCTCTTCTACTCTTCTGGCCTCTTTGAAGATCCTGTCTACAATTGGTATCAGAGCCAGGTTAATAGTTTACATGAAGAAGGTAGCAAGATAGATCCTCCTCAAATGAGTGAGCAGCTAGCAAACCTAATAGGTTCAAATAAGAAGACCCTTAATAAGGGTAAATCAGTTAAGAATACTAATCTGTATGAATTCTCTACAGAATTAGAGGAGTTGAACAAATGGACAATTCCTAAAGTTCAACCTAGAAAAATATACCAAATAGGTACTTTTGATTTCAAGTCTTCCATTGCAATCAAAACAATGGAAAGAACTGTCCAAGTCTCAGATAATGAACAAATAATCCAGTTGTTATCTGAAGACGATATCTCTAATTACAGAGATAAATATAATTTTATTCATATTGGACTAATACAAGTAGCATTAAAACCTTTAACACTTCAAGGTTTAAATGCATCCTTACTGACATCTTTAAGAGATGGTCGGTGTTTGGACTGGGCTCAATCCCTAATGGGAGTTATGCAGACAAGTCTCTGTCATGGTCCAGTATATTTTAATGTCTATCCCAATTTGAGCTTATCTCTAACAGATGCAAACCTGTTAGAAGCTGTGTCTTTGAATTTAAAGACATTTGGTTATAATTTTCTTCCTGGATCTGAAACTATAGCAATAATCTATAGAGTTCATTTTAAGGTGTTAAATACTTTAGCCCCAAAGGCTAAACACCTTACTAAACCAGGACAGACTACTTTGGTAGAAACTAATCTTTTGACTACTAAAGTAGCTACTAATAGAATAATCAAGTGGGAAGAAATAAACTTTCCCAATGAATGGACCCTGAATATGGTTGTACCTCCGAAACCCATAATGGATTCGAAAATAGACCAAATAATTCAGACTCCAGATGGCGATGTGGAAGTTAGATTTACTCCACAAATAAAAGCCAGAATCTCCACATCAAGTTCTAGGAGATTTATAACTGAGAAATCCATCTCAGATAAGCAATCAGAAGCTGAATCCTCTAATATAGAAGAAAGCAAAATAAAAAAGCTTCAAATAAATGAATCTAATGTGGTTCACCCAATATATGCTTCCAAATCAGATTCTCAGTCATCTAAATTAGATGAGGAGCCGACAATGTCGGAAATGGCATTTAATTTTTAATGGATTATAGGCTCTCACCAGAGATGATTGAGTGCTGTAAGAAAGAATATCTTAGTGGTAGAATAAGACATATAAATGTCATTGAGGAGCAATTTAAGATTTGGACCACTAAGGGAGGACAGAAAATAAAATCATTATATCCTCCTAATGAATCTCTTAAAATATCTGCTCCGTTCAATACTAATATTGAGGCTAATTCGTTCTATAAGGCTATAGAATATGAGAAAGCCACAATAAAGGAGTTGCAAAAAATAATACTGCAAAATAATTATACCAATACCTTTATTCAAGTTATGGGTAAACAATTAACCCGAAATTGTAGACAGGATCTTCAAAGAGGCCAGAAGAGTAGAAGAGCAAAGATCTGAATAGCAAACTTGAACTTTTATTGATTTTAGTAGTAGTACAAGCACTCACAAACTCACACTCTTACAGAGGAAAATAGAAAAACTAGTACAAACTTTCATACACAAATGAGGCAGAAGGCCTCTATTTATAGTACAAACACACCCGAAGCCAACCGGCAGTATCAGGTTATTGCAAGCCATCTGTCCAGAAGCACCGCCTCGAGTGAATTATTGGAGCTACGTAGTGTATTACGCACATACATGTCCCGACAACTTTATGTCATATCTCCTTTTGCTTTATTAAAGGAGATTCTCTCTTATCTTGATTTTGGCCGAATTCTTGATTGTAGGCCCCACGTCCACAATTATCAATATTCGTGGCTGTCTTCATCAAAGCCACCTTTATTTCCCTTCCGCACAGCTGTCCTTTATTTCCCATCATCTTCACTATTTCTGGGTCGCCTTCTGGGCGCGTGACTGGCGGACGATTCAACCACCACTTCATTATTGCTTTTTTGCGGAAGATTCTTCCTTATCGCTATGGGCTGCTGCGACTGACGCTTCGGATGACCTCATTGATTCATCCTCATCTAATTCTCGAAGCATAGTATCGCCGAATATTTCCTTCATTTGGGAATAAATATATTTGTGACATTTATTTTTTAATTCTTCTTTGGATATCTTAGGATTTTTCCTGAGAATATGATCTTTAAATTTTCTCAGGTAATTATCCTCATAATCCATTACCTTTTCCTCTTGCAGTCGAACTGATTCTTTGGCTTCTTCTGCAAGAGACGCCTTGATTTCTGCAATTTTCTCTTTCTCATTAATCCTATTCCACCATTTAATGAGAAAAATTCTTTTTAATTTATAAATTCCAAATTCTTCCTCTGCACATTTGAGAGATCACTTCATTATGTGGGGAATATTGTTAGAGACGAAAAATAGCATGGTTGTCTCCTCATCATAAAAATTCTGTTTCTTCTGACAAATTTTTGCCTTCTCGACCCATTCGTCGAACAAATTGAGCAACGGTCCTGACAATATGTCCAGGTTTGCTCCAAAGTAATTCCACCACTTATTGAACCAGGTGGGAATGTCCTGCTCTAATATTTTAGGACATATCTTGATGAACCAGGAATGCCTCCTTTTGTCATTCTCATAGTAGAACACATAAAAGAAAGCATCTATATAGTCCCAGTAAGTGAACTTCATTGAAGTTGTGCTATTTCTGAAGAGCATTGCCCTCTCGAAATTAGGATGCAAACCCCATGATTGAGGTGTAAGTATTTTATATATAGTAATTTTACTATATACAATCTCTGAATGCGGATCTTTAGGATTTTGCCTAAAGTGCTCGATTTCTGCCGAATTGGTCGAGCAAAGCATTCCTTCATAGTGTATCCTCGCCCTCATTTTTATGGGATAAAAATTCCTCTCAAAGTATTTTTCTTTGAGTTGCCAGGGATCCCAATTGTCCTGGGACACCGGAATGTCATTTCGATCCAGACATATGATGTCTTCCTCAGCTGATTTCTGAGTGTAAATTGACTCCATTTCAGCAAGAGTAGCTGCCTCTTGGTAGGAAATTTTTTTCCTTCTGCTTTATTATCCTAACTGCCTTAGTATGTTCTTCTGACCAGGCAGGTGGATTCTTCTTCAATCTTTGATACAAAATTTTTGTATCTTGAGCTATGTTCTTGTAAAAGTCAGAAACATAGTTCAAAGCCCCAAGAAACCTTTGTAACTGTTTATTATCAGTTATTTCATCGGGGAATTTAGAAGCAAATTCAATACTTCTATCAATAGGAATTATTGTCCTATTGGCTATATTATGTCCCAAAAATCTTATTTCTGTTTGGAACAATTTCATTTTTGGTGCTGATATTACTAATCCATTCTTGATGACTAAATGCTTAAAAATTTTCAAGTGCTTAAAATGTTCATCAAGAGAATTAGAAAATATTAATATATCATCAATGTATGATAAAATAAATTCAGAATAATTATTGAATATTTCATTCATTATATTCTGAAATTCGGACGGAGCATTCTTTAGTCCGAAGGGCATAACATTCCATTCATAATGCCCAAATGGAACGGTAAATACAGTCTTATACCTATCTTGTTCAGCTATCTGGATTTGCCAGTAGCCTGATTTTAAATCAAATTTGGAAAATATCCTTGCTCTAACAATTCTGTTGAGCAAATCCCTCTTATTAGGGATTGGATATCTAATCCATTTTAAAACCTTATTAAGAGGTTTATAATTAATTACCAATCTTGGTACACCTCTCTCCCTCTCAGCATTATTCATTACATAAAATGCTGTGCAACTCCATGGAGAGTATGATTTCCTTATTAACTTCTTGTCTATTAAATCCTGTATTTCTTTTTTACATATTTCCAGATATTGCTGATTCATCTGGCATGGCCTCGCCTTGGTTGGGATATCTTTCTCATTAAAGTTATCCTCATATGGAAGTGAAACAATATGCTGTTTCGATCCCAAAAAGCATTTGGAAGATTACTACAAGTTTGAAGCTTAAACTCTTCTTCAACTTGTTGTATTCTATCCTTCATCTCTGGCTTATTTAATTGATCAGAGATTTGTATTTGCCTTATTTCCTCCCTGAGAAAATTGATTTGATTTTCTTTAAAATTAATTTCTCTTATTTTATTGAGGATTTTGATCATTGGATCGCGAATAAATTCAAAGATCACTTCTCTACCCTTATATACAGTAGAAATTCCCTTCAAATTAATACTCTTTATTGGCATGAGTTTTTCTAGGAAAGGGGTTCCTAAAATAACATGCTGAGTTATTTCTTTGACTACCACAAATTGTAGTGGTATGGTTGCCGAATTTTTACAGACATTAACATCTGTAACCTTATATGGTGCTGTCAATGCTTTATTATTAGCAGCACTTAGTGTTTGAGTAGTGCGTTCACAGTATTTTATTGGAATCACACCCTCTTTAACACAATTAAGGTCTGCACCACTATCTACTAGTGCAATTAAATTCTTAATATAATACTCATTATTAATGAGTAAATCAATTTGAATGTACCATTTTTGGGTAACATAAAGATCTATTTTCTCTAATTTCTGTTGAGGTTCAGTTTCCTCATCAAAAACACCAGGAGTAGAAGTATTACTTCTTTTGAGCTTTCCTCTTGCTCATTGGTATGCATTATCATATTCTTTGCTACCGTCTCCAAATTAGACAGTCTTATTTGAGTCATCTCATCTTGAGATTTTAACTCTTTTATTTCTTTCTTCAATACCTTAATCTCATTTGGAGATCTTGTATTGTTACAGCTTTTACCTCCTTATTTCTATATCGTCGGAGGACTTCATCCATGCTGTAAAATTCTTCTTTCTTATTAGTTCCTTCCTCATTCAAGGAACCACTGGTTGATTTCTCTTCTATGCTAAGAAAATCTATTAACTTTTCTCTAGCATTTCTACTGATTTCAGTAGATAACAGAGATTTAATTATCTCTCCTTTATCTTGAGCAGTCAATACATTAATTGACAATCCATTCATCTCAACTATGGATTTATAATACTCAAGATTATGTTCATTGGAACATTCCTCACATCTACATTCACTGTCACATTCACACATATTAATTGACTCGTCATCACTAGACTCGTCTGATGAACCTAATTCTCATCAGAATTTCAATATTTTGTACAGGGTTTTCTTTAACCATTCATCCTCTATTTCTTGGATTTTCTTCTTAGTAAACACTTATTAGCATAATGACCTATTTTACCACATTTATAGCATTTTATTTCTTTAGAGAATTTCCTCTTATGAGAAGATTTCTTCTCTTTCTCCTTTTCTTTCTCTTGTATTGCTGGGGATATTTCTTCTTCTTTCTTCTCCTATAGTAGGGCTTATTTCCCTTTTCTTTATTGTAATCTTTTTTAGCCTTTCCCTTCTTATCATAAGGCTTGTAATCATCTACAGCAAATTGGCTACAAAATTCACCTAATTGCTTTCTCTCCGAAAGCCTCTGTGATTTTAATTGATTCCTTAGCTTTAAATCATTACATAAAGCTAAGCCTTCTTGAACACAAGCATTTATTAATGCTCCATAGGTATAATTCTGATATGGTATTTCACCATTATTCCTTTCCTTCAACTTTTGCCGTATTTTTTCAGCAAAGAGATTAGGTAGTCCATCAATAAATTTGGACTTCCAGTGTGATGCATTGGCATCATCAAGCGCCATGACTCTACTCAAAAAAGTATCCTTATACCATCTGAAATAAGTCAAAGTTGGACATCGCAAATTCTGTAATAGGGTTCTAATTCTCCCCCCATCAGAAATATGTCCTGTGAAATGCTCTAATAATTGTATATTAGAGTATAAACAGCATCGAT
>JANAVB010012793.1:2500-44977 GCA_029216955.1 Iris pallida | reverse complement strand
CATGGCTCTTCTATAGCCCTGAATATTGATATTTTATTAGATATTTTACGTCCATTTTATATCCTTACGCATTTTTTATGAACTTGAAAATCATGAATTTATTTAATATATTTAGAACTGATAATTGAGCACGACCTGACAGTGACCCGTAGTGGTGCACTCCTGATATGACCATCCTGACATGACCTGATAGTGGCCCGTCGTGGCGTACTCCTGACAAGTACACCTGACATGATTATCTTGAGCAGCTGTAGCGACGGCTACCTGACATGACATGACTTATATAATTAATCCTGGACACCGTGGGTGATTGTGCTTGTACAAATAATCCAGTCCTGTCTTGCATCATGTCTAGGAGGGGACTCCTGAGTACCACGGTCAGGAGTACCTACTGAAATGGACTAAGGCTAATAACTAGATTAATACAGTAGTCATGAAGAGATTTTCCAGCTACAGGCAATCCCGTTACCTGGGCGCGCCTGGGATCTGTAGCCTGCCGTCGAGTAGGGCACATTTCCAGCACACTGTCATGTGTTGCACCCTTCAAGCTACTTAAGGGTACATGCGTTTCCTGGACGATGTACCCACCTGAATTCAACCCTAATCTTTCGTCCTGGGTAACCTGGATGGTCTGCAGGGCTTGTGGCTGTGGAATAATCTCACTGCATCTTGTTAGTAACTAGGCCTGTGATAACCCTAGTTAGTTAAAGTATCAAGCCGTAACTCTTGCTTGGCCGTGAAATGAATTGGGTGGAGTCTAACCAGTCTAGTCTTGCCCTGATCCTGTTCCAGATTATTAAATGACCAGAATGCTTGTATTTATTTTACCGATAAATGGTGAGAATTTCAAGTTCTGTTCAGACGAAGGGTTACAACCCCGGTCCTTGTTTGGTTTACGGGTTGTAACCTGGTTCTCTGAATAGTCCCATGGTTATCTCGTCGTATATCATCCTGATGTATTTCCTTAATTTCAGTTCTTACTTTTATTTATATCTTGTGCTGATTGCTGGTTTTAGTTCCTAAGTGAAGCTTCCTTTGTGGCACTTGCTCTTTCTGGGATCTGACCCAGCTAGTTTTGTGTGGCCAGATTTCGGAGCAGCTCCAGAGGATCTACCGACCTTCCAGTCAGATGGTGGCCACTAGACGGAACCCTGGCAACGAGTGGGTTCATTTTTGATCTCCCACTTTATTGTAAAAATATTCTTTTGAGACGTTTAGCCGACGAGCACCTGTTTAGCTCGATTGCACTTTACTTACTGTCTGCCTACGGGCTGTAACATGATTGACAGATCCTAGGGTTGATCATGTATGACTAAACTCTTGCTAGTCCTCACATTTTGTAACGACTAGCTTCATGATCAGCTGAATATGTAATATTTGGGACGCCTTATTATTGTATATTTAATGATCATACATCTTGTAACATTTACTTACTTGCTTGTGATTGAGACACTAGGCTTGTTTATGACCATAGGAGACTGTTGGCTTGTAGTAAACCTTCATGTATCTAGACAGCCGTGACCGTATAGCGAGATGGAATCCATTTCAATATACGTAGCTGGCTATGTCTGCCCCCGCTCTCCAGTATTCTGGTTCTGGGGCGTGACATGGTTTAAGTGGTGGCCCATGCAGGTCTTGTAAATCAAGATATGTGAGGGTTTACCGAATAGATGTCTCAATCAGTATTCGTCCTTGATCTCTGCTCGTATCTTCTGAATCCCTGGATTCTTGTCCTGATCATGTGCTTGTATCGTTGATCTGTCCTGGTCCTTCCTTATTGTTCCCTATGTCGTCTTCTTCAGCGGTATTATTCGTGGTCCTACCGACCAGCAAGGAGGAGCACCTTTCGCGGACCAGCAGCAACCTGGAGATCAAGTCCAGCACTCAGGAGTAGCCTCCAGAGTAGAGCCTATTGGAGAAGAGCCCCCAGTTCAGCCAGTTCAGCCTGTCGAACCTGATGACGGCACTTTGGTAGGTCTCGTCAGGACCTTGATAGCTTCCCAAGATCGTCGTGGAGATGCCTTACAACAAGCAGTGGCGGATGCTCTGGCCAGAGGCGGTCATCCAGGGAACAGCGCGGCCAACAGCTTCAAGCGCTTGAACCCTCCCTTCTTCGATGGTAGTGAAGATGCTATCGCAGCAAATGCATGGCTTCAGGATACTGAAGTGATTCTCGACGCAGCCAAGACTCCAGAGAACGAGAAGGTAGCCGTAGTGCGCCTGCAGTTGTTAGATCTTGCCCGTAGCTGGTGGACAGCACAGGCCGTTGGATTAGTAGCACCCATTGCTTGGGCAGTATTCAGAGAGAGATTCCAGGCCAAGTATTTCGATACTATAGCCCGATATGATCTACAGACCCGGTTCACTAATCTGAAGCAAGGAGGCAGGACGGTCGATGGATATGCGGCCGAATTTTCGAGACTCAGTCGGTTTGCTCCCACCTTGGTGGCAACCGAGTATGATAGAGCCCAGCGATTCCAGCAGGAACTTCACCTAGAGATCTTGTTGGCAGTTGAGCAGTTTGAGCATCAGACTTTTGATGCAGTCTTGAGAGCAGCCCAGAGGCATGAGTATACCTCCCAGAGGATTGTGGATAGGACCGGAGGTCGGAAGAGATCTCACGGCCAGATGAATCACTCTTCAGCACCAGCCCCGGCAGCTAGGGCTTTGACTATTGGAGCTCCGAGGCGAGCGGCCTCAGTGACGTCGGTTCAGCATTCCACTCCGACGTACCCTCAGCAGCAGAAGCAGAAGCAGTCTTCCACAGTGGGGTGTTCTCATTGTGGGAAGCCAGGCCATATGGTAGCAGAGTGCCACAGGGCACAGGAATTGTGTCTGGCTTGTGGAGCACCAGACCATAGGGTTGGATCCTGCCCGAATAGGGGTGGTTCATCATCGTCCAACCTTTCTAGCTCTTCGGTGAGAGGACCAGCACCGGTCCAGCAGCAGCAGCAGTACCCATTGTCGAGGCCCTTGCCGCCTCAGTCCCAGATGTTCCAGTATCAGAATCCCCAGCAGCATACACAAGCCCAAGCCTTGAGTCAGAGCAGGCAGTGAGGATTCCAGCAGAGGGGACCAGCACCCCGAGGGCACGGTCAGGCTATGGTGATGACCGCAGAGGAAGGTTTGGCACCAGGAGAGGTAGTGGCAGGTACTATTCTCGTCAACTCATTTCCAGCTTCAGCTTTATTTGATTCTGGTGCATCGCATTCTTTTATGTCTGCACGATTCACGACACGGGTAGGATTGGAGCCCGAGTCATTATCAGTAAGGCTCAATATACTTACTGGTAACGGACTTGTGGGAGTAGATAGAGTGTTTTCCTCGTGTCAGATCGTAGTTAGCGGTAGAGAGTTCCCCGCTAGATTGATAGAGTTCCCGATGGCTGATTATGATGTGGTCTTAGGGATGGATTCGTTGAGGAACCAGTATGCTAGAATAGACTGCCATATCGGCAGTGTTGTTTTTAGCATTCCAGGCGAGCCAGAGTTTTCCTTTTCCAGAGGAGCGGTTGAGCCTTCTCCTCCGATATTGCGGATGGCAGTAGCAGCAGTTCAGTTGCCTAGGATAGTGGATGAGTTCCCAGATGTTTTCCCAGAAGAGCTTCCAGGTATGCCTCCGGAGCGGGAGATCGAGTTCACTATAGACTTGATTCCCGGGACAGCCCCAGTGTCAGAGAGAGTCTACAGGATGGCGCCGTCAGAATTGGAGATCTTGTACAAGATGATTGAGGAACTCAGAGCGAAGGGATTCATTCGTGCTAGTGGATCGCCTTGGGGAGCTCCGATGCTTCTTGTAAAAAAGAAGGATGGTACGTCCAGGTTATGTGTTGATTATCGTACCTTAAACTCAGTGACAATCAAGAACAGATACCCTCTTCCGAGGATAGATGACTTATTTGATCAACTCAAGGGGGCTTCAGTATTCTCGAAGATTGATTTGTGCTCAGGTTATCATCAGATCAGAGTCAGAGAGCAGGACATCCCGAAGATAGCTTTTAGATCGAGATATGGACATTGGGAGTTCCTTGTTATGCCTTTTGGAGCAACCAATGCGCCGGCGGTATTCATGGACCTCATGAATCGCATTTTTATGCCTTACTTGGATCAGTTTGTGATCGTGTTCTTGGATGACATCCTGGTCTACAGCAAGAGTGAGGTGGAGCATGAGCAACATCTCCGTATAGTTCTTCAGACTCTCAGGGAGCACCAGTTGTATGCCAAGTTTAGTAAATACGAGTTCTGGCTTGATCGCATTTCGTACTTGGGTCATATCATCACCAGAGGAGGAGTAGAAGTCGATCCCCAGAAGATTATGGCTATTGAGTCGTGGCCGGTGCCCAGCATAGTTGCAGAAGTTTGCAGTTTCCTTGGATTGGCCGGCTATTACCGGCGGTTTGTATCAAATTTTGCTCGGATATCAGCACCGTTGACCCAGTTGACCCGCAAGGATGCACAGTTTGCTTGGACAGCAGAGTGCCAGAGTTCTTTTGAGCAGTTGAAGCGAGGCCTGATAACAGCTCCCATTCTCACGCTTCCCGATGGGACCGGAGGTTTCTCAGTGTATTATGATGCTTCGGGCAGGGGTTTAGGATGTGTTCTGATGCAGCATGGGAAGGTAATAGCTTATGCGTCACGACAACTTCGTGATCATGAGAAAAATTACCCAACCCATGGCTTGGAGCTGGCAGCAGTGGTGTTTGCACTTAAGTTATGGAGGCACTATTTGTATGGAGATAGGGTGGTGATTTTCACCGACCACAAGAGTCTGAAGTATGTTTTCACTCAGAAGGATCTTAACATGCGTCAGAGAAGGTGGCTGGAGCTTCTTGTGGATTATGATGTCAACCTGCAGTATCATCCTGGGAAGGCCAATGTTGTTGCGGATGCATTGAGCAGGAGAGCGGGAGTTTATTTTCTAACAGCGCAACCAGAGCTGTTAGCAGATCTTCAGAAGATGGGTATTGAAGTTGTTCTCCCTTCCAGTGTGGCATTGATGGCCAGCATGCAAGTTCAGTCCACTATAGTCGAGAGGATCCGGATGGCGCAGTCGGCAGATTCCAAGCTTCAGCGACTCAGAGCAGAGTGTGAGGCAGGACGAAGACCAGAGTTATGCATTCATGAGGATGGTACACTTCGACATGGTAAGCGTCTTTGTGTACCCAGCGGAGATATCCGGCAGGAGATCATGTCAGAAGCGTACAGTTTGCAGTATTCCATCCATCCCGGCAGTACGAAAATACACCGTGATATCCGGCAGCATTTCTGGTGGAATGGCATGAAGCGGGAGATAGCTCGGTTTGTCTCTCGGTGTTTGGTTTGTCAACAGGTTAAGGCTGAACATCAGAGACCGGCTGGACTTCTTCAGCCCTTGCCGATTCCAGAATGGAAGTGGGAGCATGTGACCATGGATTTCGTGACCGGATTACCTAGATCCCCAGCTGGTAGAGATGCTATCTGGGTTATAGTTGACCGGCTCACGAAAGTGGCTCACTTTCTTCCATTCAGAGTCGGTCAGTCGACGACTCAGCTAGCAGAGATGTACCTCAGGCAGATTATCAGGTTGTACGGTGTGCCAGTCAGTATCACCTCGGACCAAGATTCCAGATTTACGTCGCACTTTTGGCGTAGCTTACAAGAGAGTTTGGGAACTCGTCTCCAGTTCAGTTCAGCATATCACCCGCAGACAGATGGCCAGTCGGAGCGCACGATCCAGACTCTTGAAGACATGTTGCGGTCTTGCACACTCGACTTCGGTGGTTCGTGGGAAGATCACTTGCACCTGGTGGAATTCTTGTACAATAACAGTTTCCAGGCCAGTATCCAGATGGCACCGTTCGAGGCACTGTATGGTAGGAAGTGCAGATCCCCGCTAGCTTGGGACGATGTCGGAGAGAGACAGATGCTCGGTCCGGAAATGATCGCTCAGACAGTTGAAGTGGTCAGAAGAGTTCGAGATCATCTTCGAGTTGCCCAAGATTGCCAGCGCCATTGGGCCGATTCTCATCGGCGTCCTCTCGAGTTTTCGGTCGGCGATCATGTATTCCTGAGGATTTCGCCTAATCGTGGCGTCATTCGTTTCGGCGTACGGGAAAAGCTTAGTCCTAGGTATATAGGACCGTTTGACATTCTGGAGCGAATAGAAGATGTGTCCTATCGTCTCGTTCTTCCGCCGTCGCTAAGCGAGGTGCATGACGTGTTCCATGTATCCCAATTACGACGGTATATCCCAGACCCGAGCCACATCCTGGATCATTCAGAATTGGTTGTTGGTACCAACCTTTCGTATGAGGAGAGGCCCGTGTCTATATTGGACCGGAGAGAGAAGATCCTCAAGAACAAGACTATCAAGTTAGTCCGAGTTGCTTGGGGTCATCACTCTTTGGGAGAGTCAACGTGGAAGCGTGAGGATGATATCCGATCGCGATATCCCGACTTGTTTGACTCGTGAGGTATAATGTCCTTCTTATGCCTCATGTCTTCGATTCTTTGCTTGCATGATTGATTGCTTGATTGATTGACTAGTATAGCTTGCCTATGATTAGTGTAGCTTGTCATTGCTCCTCTAGCCCCTTGATTAAATTCTGAGGACGAAATTCTTTTAAGGTGGGTAGAGTTGTGATGCCTGTAGTTCGTATTACGTATTTTTGGAATACGTGTACGTATTTTATTCTGTATTTACATGATTCCTTGTTAGCTTGTATCTTGGCTTGGTTATTTCTTGGCTTGGTTCGGCTTGGCTCGGTTTTCTTTGGTTCAATATGAACCAATGTGAACCCCCTACCTACCACCATTGTATTTATTAATCCATTCTCTCTATTCTCTCTCTTCATTAATCATCTTCTTATTCTTCCCCATTACTTCCTTACCTACCAGAGAGAGAAGAGAGAGGTCTAGGCAAGTACAACTTGCTTCATGGAGGAACTCTGATTTTATTGCTCCATTCTCTTCTTTACTACATTATAATACACTTTAGTACTTGGCTTTTCTAATTTCCATGGCTAGATTCTTGTAGATCTAAGTTTGCATTATTTTCGAATTTCTTGGATTTTGATCTACTAAATCTTGTTATTTTCGAGTTTGATGGTTCCATGTTGTAGAGAATTTTGTTCTACCCCATTTTGACCTATGGAAGTTCGGATTTAGGCTCCGGATGATGGAGTTATGGAGCTTGAGGACTTGGCTCTCATGGTGTTCTTCTTCTCTGGAATTTTGAAGAAGATGAACAGTGCTTGACTTGACCGCATGAATATTCATGCGGCAAGTGTTCTATCCAGCCGCATGACTGGAAGTTCTTGAGCCGCATGAGAGTCGGACTCACTTAGCCGCATAACTCGCTCAATTCTCAGCCGCATAAGTTCTGAACTCTGCAGCCGCATGCGCCATTCCCGCTGGCCGTATGAGACTTGCTTGACCCAGCCGCATGAGGACTTCACCCTGAGCCGCATGAACTCAACACTCGCGAGCCGCATATGTACACTTGCTCCCAGCCGCATAGGCATTGCTCCCCGCAGCCGCATGAGTACTCTTCCCTTCTGAGCCGCATATGGTTTCCCTCCCCCGCAGCCGCATGGGTTGCTTCTTCTCGAGCCGCATGGACCACTTCCCCCCCGGCCGCATGTACCCGATTGGCCAGCTAGCCGCATAAGACCCATTCCTCCAGTCGCATGAGTTTCCTATCTTCCTGACCGCATGCGCCCCCTTGTCTTTGCCGCATGGCTCTTCTATAGCCCTGAATATTGATATTTTATTAGATATTTTACGTCTATTTTATATCCTTACGCCTTTTTTATGAACTTGAAAATCATGAATTTATTTAATATATTTAGAACTGATAATTGAGCACGACCTGACAGTGACCCGTAGTGGTGCACTCCTGATATGACCATCCTGACATGACCTGATAGTGGCCCGTCGTGGCGTACTTCTGACAAGTACACCTGACATGATTATCTTGAGCAGCTGTTACGACGGCTACCTGACATGACATGACTTATATAATTAATCCTGGACACCGTGGGTGATTGTGCTTGTACAAATAATCCAGTCCTGTCTTGCATCATGTCTAGGAGGGGACTCCTGAGTACCACGGTCAGGAGTACCTACTGAAATGGACTAAGGCTAATAACTAGATTAATACAGTAGGGCACATTTCTAGCACACTGTCATGTGTTGCACCCTTCAAGCTACTTAAGGGTACATACGTTTCCTGGACGATGTACCCACCTGAAATCAACCCTAATCTTTCGTCCTGGGTAACCTGGATGGTCTGCAGGGCTTGTAGCTGTGGAATAATCTCACTGCATCTTGTTAGTAACTAGGCCTGTGATAACCCTAGTTAGTTAAAGTATCAAGCCGTAACTCTTGCTTGGCCGTGAAATGATTGGGTGGAGTCTAACCAGTCTAGTCTTGCCCTGATCCTGTTCCAGATTATTAAATGACCAGAATGCTTGTATTTATTTTACCGATAAATGGTGAGAATTTCAAGTTCTGTTCAGACGAAGGGTTACAACCCCGGTCCTTGTTTGGTTTACGGGTTGTAACCTGGTTCTCTGAATAGTCCCATGGTTATCTCGTCGTATATCATCCTGATGTATTTCCTTAATTTTTAGTTCTTACTTTTATTTATATCTTGTGCTGATTGTTAGTTTTAGTTCCTAAGTGAAGCTTCCTTTGTGGCACTTGCTCTTTCTGGGATCTGACCCAGCTAGTTTTGTGTGGCCAGATTTCGGAGCAGCTCCAGAGGATCTACCGACCTTCCAGCCAGATGGTGGCCACTAGACGGAACCCTGGCAACGAGTGGGTTTATTTTTGATCTCCCACTTTATTGTAAAAATTATTCTTTTGAGACGTTTAGCCGACGAGCACCTGTTTAGCTCGATTGCACTTTACTTACTGTCTGCCTACGGGCTGTAACATGATTGACAGATCCTAGGGTTGATCATGTATGACTAAACTCTTGCTAGTCCTCATATTTTGTAACGACTAGCTTCATGATCAGCTGAATATGTAATATTTGGGACGCCTTATTATTGTATATTTAATGATCATACATCTTGTAACATTTACTTACTTGCTTGTGATTGAGACACTAGGCTTGTTCATGACCATAGGAGACTGTTGGCTTGTAGTAAACCTTCATGTATCTAGACAGCCGTGACCGTATAGCGAGATGGAATCCATTTCAATATACGTAGCTGGCTATGTCTGCCCCCGCTCTCCAGTATTCTGGTTCTGGGGCGTGACATGGTTTAAGTGGTGGCCCATGCAGGTCTTGTAAATCAAGATATGTGAGGGTTTACCGAATAGATGTCTCAATCAGTATTCGTCCTTGATCTCTGCTCGTATCTTCTGAATCCCTGGATTCTTGTCCTGATCATGTGCTTGTATCGTTGATCTGTCCTGGTCCTTCCTTATTGTTCCCTATGTCGTCTTCTTCAGCGGTATTGTTCGTGGTCCTATCGACCAGCAAGGAGGAGCACCTTCCGCGGACCAGCAGCAACCTGGAGATCAAGTCCAGCACTCAGGAGTAGCCTCCAGAGTCGAGCCTATTGGAGAAGAGCCCCCAGTTCAGCTAGTTCAGCCTGCCGAACCTGATGACGGCACTTTGGTAGGTCTCGTCAGGACCTTGAAAGCTTCCCAAGATCGTCGTGGAGATGCCTTGCAACAAGCAGTGGCGGATGCTCTGGCCAGAGGCGGTCATCCAGGGAACAGCGCGGCCAACAGCTTCAAGCGCTTGAACCCTCCCTTCTTCGATGGTAGTGAAGATGCCATCGCAGCAAATGCATGGCTTCAGGATACTGAAGTGATTCTCGACGCAGCCAAGACTCCAGAGAACGAGAAGGTAGCCGTAGTGCGCCTGCAGTTGTTAGATCTTGCCCGTAGCTGGTGGACAGCACAGGCCGTTGGATTAGCAGCACCCATTGCTTGGGCAGTATTCAGAGAGAGATTCCAGGCCAAGTATTTCGATGCTATAGCCCGATATGATCTACAGACCCGGTTCACTAATCTGAAGCAAGGAGGCAGGACGGTCGATGGATATGCGACCGAATTTTTGAGACTCAGTCGGTTTGCTCCCACCTTGGTGGCAACCGAGTATGATAGAGCCCAGCGATTCCAGCAGGAACTTCACCTAGAGATCTTGTTGGCAGTTGAGCAGTTTGAGCATCAGACTTTTGATGCAGTCTTGAGAGCAGCCCGGAGGCATGAGTATACCTCCCAGAGGATTGTGGATAGGACCGGAGGTCGGAAGAGATCTCACGGCCAGATGAATCACTCTTCAGTACCAGCCCCGGCAGCTAGGGCTTTGACTATTGGAGCTCCGAGGCGAGCGGCCTCAGTGACGTCGGTTCAGCATTCCACTCCGACGCACCCTCAGCAGCAGAAGCAGAAGCAGTCTTCCACAGTGGGGTGTTCTCATTGTGGGAAGCCAGGCCATATGGTAGCAGAGTGCCGCAGGGCACAGGGATTGTGTCTGGCTTGTGGAGCACCAGACCATAGGGTTGGATCCTGCCCGAATAGGGGTGGTTCATCATCGTCCAACCTTTCTAGCTCTTCGGTGAGAGGACCAGCACCGGTCCAGCAGCAGCAGCAGTACCCATTGTCGAGGCCCTTGCCGCCTCAGTCCCAGATGTTCCAGTATCAGAATCCCCAGCAGCATACACAAGCCCAAGCCTTGAGTCAGAGCAGGCAGCGAGGATTCCAGCAGAGGGGACCAGCACCCCGAGGGCACGGTCAGGCTATGGTGATGACCGCAGAGGAAGGATTGGCACCAGGAGAGGTAGTGGCAGGTACTATTCTCGTCAACTCATTTCCAGCTTCAGCTTTATTTGATTCTGGTGCATCGCATTCTTTTATGTCTGCACGATTCGCGACACGGGTAGAATTGGAGCCCGAGTCATTATCAGTAAGGCTCAATATACTTACTGGTAACGGACTTGTGGGAGTAGATAGAGTGTTTTCCTCGTGTCAGATCGTAGTTAGCGGTAGAGAGTTCCCCGCTAGATTGATAGAGTTCCCGATGGCCGATTACGATATGGTCTTAGGGATGGATTGGTTGAGGAACCAGTATGCTAGAATAGACTGCCATATCGGCAGTGTTGTTTTTAGCATTCCAGGCGAGCCAGAGTTTTCCTTTTCCAGAGGAGCGGTTGAGCCTTCTCCTCCGATGTTGCGGATGGCAGTAGCAGCAGTTCAGTTGCCTAGGATAGTGGATGAGTTCCCAGATGTTTTCCCAGAAGAGCTTCCAGGTATGCCTCCGGAGCGAGAGATCGAGTTCACTATAGACTTGATTCCCGGGACAGCCCCAGTGTCAGAGAGAGTCTACAGGATGGCGCCGTCAGAATTGGAGATCTTGTACAAGATGATTGAGGAACTCAGAGCGAAGGGATTCATTCGTGCTAGTGGATCGCCTTGGGGAGCTCCGATGCTTCTTGTAAAAAAGAAGGATGGTACGTCCAGGTTATGTGTTGATTATCGTACCTTGAACTCAGTGACAATCAAGAACAGATACCCTCTTCCGAGGATAGATGACTTATTTGATCAACTCAAGGGGGCTTCAGTATTCTCGAAGATTGATTTGTGCTCAGGTTATCATCAGATCAGAGTCAGAGAGCAGGACATCCCGAAGATAGCTTTTAGATCGAGATATGGACATTGGGAGTTCCTTGTTATGCCTTTTGGAGCAACCAATGCGCCGGCGGTATTCATGGACCTCATGAATCGCATTTTTATGCCTTACTTGGATCAGTTTGTGATCGTGTTCTTGGATGACATCCTGGTCTACAGCAAGAGTGAGGTGGAGCATGAGCAACATCTCCGTATAGTTCTTCAGACTCTCAGGGAGCACCAGTTGTATGCCAAGTTTAGTAAATACGAGTTCTGGCTTGATCGCATTTCGTACTTGGGTCATATCATCACCAGAGGAGGAGTAGAAGTCGATCCCCAGAAGATTATGGCTATTGAGTCGTGGCCGATGCCCAGCATAGTTGCAGAAGTTTGCAGTTTCCTTGGATTGGCCGGCTATTACCGGCGGTTTGTATCAAATTTTGCTCGGATATCAGCGCCGTTGACCCAGTTGACCCGCAAGGATGCACAGTTTGCTTGGACAACAGAGTGCCAGAGTTCTTTTGGGCAGTTGAAGCGAGGCCTGATAACAGCTCCCATTCTCACGCTTCCCGATGGGACCGGAGGTTTCTCAGTGTATTGTGATGCTTCGGGCAGGGGTTTAGGATGTGTTCTGATGCAGCATGGGAAGGTAATAGCTTATGCGTCACGACAACTTCATGATCATGAGAAAAATTACCCAACCCATGACTTGGAGCTGGCAGCAGTGGTGTTTGTACTTAAGTTATGGAGGCACTATTTGTATGGAGATAGGGTGGTGATTTTCACCGACCACAAGAGTCTGAAGTATGTTTTCACTCAGAAGGATCTTAACATGCGTCAGAGAAGGTGGCTGGAGCTTCTTGTGGATTATGATGTCAACCTGCAGTATCATCCTGGGAAGGCCAATGTTGTTGCGGATGCATTGAGCAGGAGAGCGGGAGTTTATTTTCTAACAGCGCAACCAGAGCTGTTAGCAGATCTTCAGAAGATGGATATTGAAGTTGTTCTCCCTTCCAGTGTGGCATTGATGGCCAGCATGCAAGTTCAGTCCACTATAGTCGAGAGGATCCGGATGGCGCAGTCGGCAGATTCCAAGCTTCAGCGACTCAGAACAGAGTGTGAGGCAGGACGAAGACCAGAGTTATGCATTCATGAGGATGGTACACTTCGACATGGTAAGCGTCTTTGTGTACCCAGCGGAGATATCCGGCAGGAGATCAGGTCAGAAGCGCACAGTTTGCAGTATTCCATCCATCCCGGCAGTACGAAAATGTACCGTGATATCCGGCAGCATTTCTGGTGGAATGGCATGAAGCGGGAGATAGCTCGGTTTGTCTCTCGGTGTTTGGTTTGTCAACAGGTTAAGGCTGAACATCAGAGACCGGCTGGACTTCTTCAGCCCTTGCCGATTCCAGAATGGAAGTGGGAGCATGTGACCATGGATTTCGTGACCGGATTACCTAGATCCCCAGCTGGTAGAGATGCTATCTGGGTTATAGTTGACCGGCTCACGAAAGTGGCTCACTTTCTTCCATTCAGAGTCGGTCAGTCGACGACTCAGCTAGCAGAGATGTACCTCAGGCAGATTGTCAGGTTGTACGGTGTGCCAGTCAGTATCACCTCGGACCAAGATTCCAGATTTACGTCGCACTTTTGGCGTAGCTTACAAGAGAGTTTGGGAACTCGTCTCCAGTTCAGTTCAGCATATCACCCGCAGACAGATGGCCAGTCGTAGCGCACGATCCAGACTCTTGAAGACATGTTGCGGTCTTGCACACTTGACTTCGGTGGTTCGTAGGAAGATCACTTGCACCTGGTGGAATTCTTGTACAACAACAGTTTCCAGGCCAGTATCCAGATGGCACCGTTCGAGGCACTGTATGGTAGGAAGTGCAGATCCCCGCTAGCTTGGGACGATGTCGGAGAGAGACAGATGCTCGGTCCAGAAATGATCGCTCAGACAGTTGAAGTGGTCAGAAGAGTTCGAGATCATCTTCGAGTTGCCCAAGATCGCCAGCGCCATTGGGCCGATTCTCATCGGCGTCCTCTCGAGTTTTCGGTCGGCGATCATGTATTCCTGAGGATTTCGCCTAACCGTGGCATCATTCGTTTCGGCGTACGGGAAAAGCTTAGTCCTAGGTATATAGGACCGTTTGATATTCTGGAGCGAGTAGAAGATGTGTCCTATCGTCTCGTTCCTCCGCCGTCGCTAAGCGAGGTGCATGACGTGTTCCATGTATCCCAATTACGACGGTATATCCCAGACCCGAGCCACATCCTGGATCATTCAGAATTGGTTGTTGGTACCAACCTTTCGTATGAGGAGAGGCCCGTGTCTATTTTGGACCGGAGAGAGAAGATCCTCAAGAACAAGACTATCAAGTTAGTCCGAGTTGCTTGGGGTCATCACTCTTTGGGAGAGTCAACGTGGAAGCGTGAGGATGATATCCGATCGCGATATCCCGACTTGTTTGACTCGTGAGGTATAATGTCCTTCTTATGCCTCATGTCTTCGATTCCTTGCTTGCATGATTGATTGCTTGATTGATTGACTAGTATAGCTTGCCTATGATTAGTGTAGCTTGTCATTGCTCCTCTAGCCCCTTGATTAAATTCTGAGGACGAAATTCTTTTAAGGTGGGTAGAGTTGTGATGCCTGTAGTTCGTATTACGTATTTTTGGAATACGTGTACGTATTTTATTCTGTATTTGCATGATTCCTTGTTAGCTTGTATCTTGGCTTGGTTATTTCTTGGCTTGGTTCGGCTTGGCTCGGTTTTCTTTGGTTCAATATGAACCAATGTGAACCCCCTACCTACCACCATTGTATTTATTAATCCATTCTCTCTATTCTCTCTCTTCATTAATCATCTTCTTCTTCTTCCCCATTACTTCCTTACCTACCAGAGAGAGAAGAGAGAGGTCTAGGCAAGTGCAACTTGCTTCATGGAGGAACTCTGATTTTATTGCTCCATTCTCTTCTTTACTACATTATAATACACTTTAGTACTTGGCTTTTCTAATTTCCATGGCTAGATTCTTGTAGATCTAAGTTTGCATTATTTTCAAATTTCTTGGGTTTTGATCTACTAAATCTTGTTATTTTCGAGTTTGATGGTTCCATGTTGTAGAGAATTTCGTTCTACCCTATTTTGACCTATGGAAGTTTGGATTTAGGCTCCGGATGATGGAGTTATAGAGCTTGAGGACTTGGCTCTCATGGTGTTCTTCTTCTCTGGAATTTTGAAGAAGATGAACAGTGCTTGACTTGACCGCATGAATATTCATGCGGCAAGTGTTCTATCCAGCCGCATGACTGGAAGTTCTTGAGCCGCATGAGAGTCGGACTCACTTAGCCGCATAACTCGCTCAATTCCCAGCCGCATAAGTTCTGAACTCTGCAGCCGCATGCGCCATTCCCGCTGGCCGCATGAGACTTGCTTGACCCATCCGCATGAGGACTTCACCCTGAGCCGCATGAACTCAACACTCGCGAGCCGTATATGTACACTTGCTCCCAGCCGCATAGGCATTGCTCCCCGCAGCCGCATGAGTACTCTTCCCTTCTGAGCCGTATATGGTTTCCCTCTCCCGCAGCCGCATGGGTTGCTTCTTCTCGAGCCGCATGGACCACTTCCCCCCCGGCCGCATGTACCCGATTGGCCAGCTAGCCGCATAAGACCCATTCCTCCAGCCGCATGAGTTTCCTATCTTCCTGACCGCATGCGCCCCCTTGTCTTAGCCGTATGGCTCTTCTATAGCCCTGAATATTGATATTTTATTAGATATTTTACGTCCATTTTATATCCTTACGCATTTTTTATGAACTTGAAAATCATGAATTTATTTAATATATTTAGAACTGATAATTGAGCACGACCTGACAGTGACCCGTAGTGGTGCACTCCTGATATGACCATCCTGACATGACCTGATAGTGGCCCGTCGTGGCGTACTCCTGACAAGTACACCTGACATGATTATCTTGAGCAGCTGTTGCGACGGCTACCTGACATGACATGACTTATATAATTAATTCTGGACACCGTGGGTGATTGTGCTTGTACAAATAATCCAGTCCTGTCTTGCATCATGTCTAGGAGGGGACTCCTGAGTACCACGGTCAGGAGTACCTACTGAAATGCACTAAGGCTAATAACTAGATTAATACAGTAGTCATGAAGAGATTTTCCAGCTACAGGCAATCCCGTTACCTAGGCGCGCCTGGGATCTGTAGCCTGCCGTCGAGTAGGGCACATTTCCAGCACACTGTCATGTGTTGCACCCTTCAAGCTACTTAAGGGTACATACGTTTCCTGGACGATGTACCCACCTGAAATCAACCCTAATCTTTCGTCCTGGGTAACCTGGATGGTCTGCAGGGCTTGTGGCTGTGGAATAATCTCACTGCATCTTGTTAGTAACTAGGCCTGTGATAACCCTAGTTAGTTAAAGTATCAAGCCGTAACTCTTGCTTGGCCGTGAAATGATTGGGTGGAGTCTAACCAGTCTAGTCTTGCCCTGATCCTGTTCCAGATTATTAAATGACCAGAATGCTTGTATTTATTTTACCGATAAATGGTGAGAATTTCAAGTTCTGTTCAGACGAAGGGTTACAACCCCGGTCCTTGTTTGGTTTACGGGTTGTAACCTGGTTCTCTGAATAGTCCCATGGTTATCTCGTCGTATATCATCCTGATGTATTTCCTTAATTTTTAGTTCTTACTTTTATTTATATCTTGTGCTGATTGCTGGTTTTAGTTCCTAAGTGAAGCTTCCTTTGTGGCACTTGCTCTTTCTGGGATCTGACCCAGCTAGTTTTGTGTGGCCAGATTTCGGAGCAGCTCCAGAGGATCTACCGACCTTCCAGCCAGATGGTGGCCACTAGACGGAACCCTGGCAACGAGTGGGTTTATTTTTGATCTCCCACTTTATTGTAAAAATTATTCTTTTGAGACGTTTAGCCGACGAGCACCTGTTTAGCTCGATTGCACTTTACTTACTGTCTGCCTACGGGCTGTAACATGATTGACAGATCCTAGGGTTGATCATGTATGACTAAACTCTTGCTAGTCCTCACATTTTGTAACGACTAGCTTCATGATCAGCTGAATATGTAATATTTGGGACGCCTTATTATTGTATATTTAATGATCATACATCTTGTAACATTTACTTACTTGCTTGTGATTGAGACACTAGGCTTGTTCATGACCATAGGAGACTGTTGGCTTGTAGTAAACCTTCATGTATCTAGACAGCCGTAACCGTATAGCGAGATGGAATCCATTTCAATATACGTAGCTGGCTATGTCTGCCCCCGCTCTCCAGTATTCTGGTTCTGGGGCGTGGCATGGTTTAAGTGGTGGCCCATGCAGGTCTTGTAAATCAAGATATGTGAGGGTTTACCGAATAGATGTCTCAATCAGTATTCGTCCTTGATCTCTGCTCGTATCTTCTGAATCCCTGGATTCTTGTCCTGATCATGTGCTTGTATCGTTGATCTGTCCTGGTCCTTCCTTATTGTTCCCTATGTCGTCTTCTTCAGCGGTATTGTTCGTGGTCCTATCGACCAGCAAGGAGGAGCACCTTCCGCGGACCAGCAGCAACCTGGAGATCAAGTCCAGCACTCAGGAGTAGCCTCCAGAGTCGAGCCTATTGGAGAAGAGCCCCCAGTTCAGCCAGTTCAGCCTGCCGAACCTGATGACGGCACTTTGGTAGGTCTCGTCAGGACCTTGATAGCTTCCCAAGATCGTCGTGGAGATGCCTTGCAACAAGCAGTGGCGGATGCTCTGGCCAGAGGCGGTCATCCAGGGAACAGCGCGGCCAACAGCTTCAAGCGCTTGAACCCTCCCTTCTTCGATGGTAGTGAAGATGCTATCGCAGCAAATGCATGGCTTCAGGATACTGAAGTGATTCTCGACGCAGCCAAGACTCCAGAGAACGAGAAGGTAGCCGTAGTGCGCCTGCAGTTGTTAGATCTTGCCCGTAGCTGGTGGACAGCACAGGCCGTTGGATTAGCAGCACCCATTGCTTGGGCAGTATTCAGAGAGAGATTCCAGGCCAAGTATTTCGATGCTATAGCCCGATATGATCTACAGACCCGGTTCACTAATCTTAAGCAAGGAGGCAGGACGGTCGATGGATATGCGGCCGAATTTTCGAGACTCAGTCGGTTTGCTCCCACCTTGGTGGCAACCGAGTATGATAGAGCCCAGCGATTCCAGTAGGAACTTTACCTAGAGATCTTGTTGGCAGTTGAGCAGTTTGAGCATCAGACTTTTGATGCAGTCTTGAGAGCAGCCCGGAGGCATGAGTATACCTCCCAGAGGATTGTGGATAGGACCGGAGGTCGGAAGAGATCTCACGGCCAGATGAATCACTCTTCAGCACCAGCCCCGACAGCTAGGGCTTTGACTATTGGAGCTCCGAGGCGAGCGGCCTCAGTGACGTCGGTTCAGCATTCCACTCCGACGCACCCTCAGCAGCAGAAGCAGAAGCAGTCTTCCACAGTGGGGTGTTCTCATTGTGGGAAGCCAGGCCATATGGTAGCAGAGTGCCGCAGGGCACAGGGATTGTGTCTGGCTTGTGGAGCACCAGACCATAGGGTTGGATCCTGCCCGAATAGGGGTGGTTCATCATCGTCCAACCTTTCTAGCTCTTCGGTGAGAGGACCAGCACCGGTCCAGCAGCAGCAGCAGTACCCATTGTCGAGGCCCTTGCCGCCTCAGTCCCAGATGTTCCAGTATCAGAATCCCCAGCAGCATACACAAGCCCAAGCCTTGAGTCAGAGCAGGCAGCGAGGATTCCAGCAGAGGGGACCAGCACCCCGAGGGCACGGTCAGGCTATGGTGATGACCGCAGAGGAAGGATTGGCACCAGGAGAGGTAGTGGCAGGTACTATTCTCGTCAACTCATTTCCAGCTTCAGCTTTATTTGATTCTGGTGCATCGTATTCTTTTATGTCTGCACGATTCGCGACACGGGTAGGATTGGAGCCCGAGTCATTATCAGTAAGGATCAATATACTTACTGGTAACGGACTTGTGGGAGTAGATAGAGTGTTTTCCTCATGTCAGATCGTAGTTAGCGGTAGAGAGTTCCCCGCTAGATTGATAGAGTTCCCGATGGCCGATTACGATGTGGTCTTAGGGATGGATTGGTTGAGGAACCAGTATGCTAGAATAGACTGCCATATCGGCAGTGTTGTTTTTAGCATTCCAGGCGAGCCAGAGTTTTCCTTTTCCAGAGGAGCGGTTGAGCCTTCTCCTCCGATATTGCGGATGGCAGTAGCAGCAGTTCAGTTGCCTAGGATAGTGGATGAGTTCCCAGATGTTTTCCCAGAAGAGCTTCCAGGTATGCCTCCGGAGCGGGAGATCGAGTTCACTATAGACTTGATTCCCGGGACAGCCCTAGTGTCAGAGAGAGTCTACAGGATGGCGCCGTCAGAATTGGAGATCTTGTACAAGATGATTGAGGAACTCAGAGCGAAGGGATTCATTCGTGCTAGTGGATCGCCTTGGGGAGCTCCGATGCTTCTTGTAAAAAAGAAGGATGGTACGTCCAGGTTATGTGTTGATTATCGTACCTTGAACTCAGTGACAATCAAGAACAGATACCCTCTTCCGAGGATAGATGACTTATTTGATCAACTCAAGGGGGCTTCAGTATTCTCGAAGATTGATTTGTGCTCAGGTTATCATCAGATCAGAGTCAGAGAGCAGGACAACCCGAAGATAGCTTTTAGATCGAGATATGGACATTGGGAGTTCCTTGTTATGCCTTTTGGAGCAACCAATGTGCCGGCGGTATTCATGGACCTCATAAATCGCATTTTTATGCCTTACTTGGATCAGTTTGTGATCGTGTTCTTGGATGACATCCTGGTCTACAGCAAGAGTGAGGTAGAGCATGAGCAACATCTCCGTATAGTTCTTCAGACTCTCAGGGAGCACCAGTTGTATGCCAAGTTTAGTAAACACGAGTTCTGGCTTGATCGTATTTCGTACTTGGGTCATATCATCACCAGAGGAGGAGTAGAAGTCGATCCCCAGAAGATTATGGCTATTGAGTCGTGGCCGGTGCCCAGCATAGTTGCAGAAGTTTGCAGTTTCCTTGGATTGGCCGGCTATTACCGACGGTTTGTATCAAATTTTGCTCGGATATCAGCGCCATTGACCCAGTTGACCCACAAGGATGCGCAGTTTGCTTGGACAGCAGAGTGCCAGAGTTCTTTTGAGCAGTTGAAGCGAGGCCTGATAACAGCTCCCATTCTCACGCTTTCCGATGGGACCGAAGGTTTCTCAGTGTATTGTGATGCTTCGGGCAGGGGTTTAGGATGTGTTCTGATGCAGCATGGGAAGGTAATAGCTTATGCGTCACGAAAACTTCGTGATCATGAGAAAAATTACCCAACCCATGACTTGGAGCTGGCAGCAGTGGTGTTTGCACTTAAGTTATGGAGGCACTATTTGTATGGAGATAGGGTGGTGATTTTCACCTACCACAAGAGTCTGAAGTATGTTTTTACTCAGAAGGATCTTAACATGCGTCAGAGAAGGTGGCTGGAGCTTCTTGTGGATTATGATGTCAACCTGCAGTATCATCCTGGGAAGGCCAATGTTGTTGCGGATGCATTGAGCAGGAGAGCGGGAGTTTATTTTCTAACAGCGCAACCAGAGCTGTTAGCAGATCTTCAGAAGATGGGTATTGAAGTTGTTCTCCCTTCCAGTGTGGCATTGATGGCCAGCATGCAAGTTCAGTCCACTATAGTCGAGAGGATCCGGATGGCGCAGTCGGTAGATTCCAAGCTTCAGCGACTCAGAGCAGAGTGTGAGGCAGGACGAAGACCAGAGTTATGCATTCATGAGGATGGTACACTTCGATATGGTAAGCGTCTTTGTGTACCCAGCGGAGATATCCGGCAGGAGATCATGTCAGAAGCGCACAGTTTGCAGTATTCCATCCATCCCGGCAGTACGAAAATGTACCGTGATATCCGGCAGCATTTCTGGTGGAATGGCATGAAGCGGAAGATAGCTCGGTTTGTCTCTCGGTGTTTGGTTTGTCAACAGGTTAAGGCTGAACATCAGAGACCGGCTGGACTTCTTCAGCCCTTGCCGATTCCAAAATGGAAGTGGGAGCATGTGACCATGGATTTCGTGACCGGATTACCTAGATCCCCAGCTGGTAGAGATGCTATCTGGGTTATAGTTGACCGGCTCACAAAAGTGGCTCACTTTCTTCCATTCAGAGTCGGTCAGTCGACGACTCTGCTAGCAGAGATGTACCTCAGGCAGATTGTCAGGTTGTACGGTGTGCCAGTCAGTATCACCTCGGACCAAGATTCCAGATTTACGTCGCACTTTTGGCGTAGCTTACAAGAGAGTTTGGGAACTCGTCTCCAGTTCAGTTCAGCATATCACCCGCAGACAGATGGCCAGTCGGAGCGCACGATCCAGACTCTTGAAGACATGTTGCGGTCTTGCACACTTGACTTCGGTGGTTCGTAGGAAGATCACTTGCACCTGGTGGAATTCTTGTACAACAACAGTTTCCAGGCCAGTATCCAGATGGCACCGTTCGAGGCACTGTATGGTAGGAAGTGCAGATCCCCGCTAGCTTGGGACGATGTCGGAAAGAGACAGATGCTCGGTCCGGAAATGATCGCTCAGACAGTTAAAGTGGTCAGAAGAGTTCGAGATCATCTTCGAGTTGCCCAAGATCGCCAGCGCCATTGGGCCGATTCTCATCGGCGTCCTCTCGAGTTTTCGGTCGGCGATCATGTATTCCTGAGGATTTTGCCTAACCGTGGCGTCATTCGTTTCGGCGTACGGGAAAAGCTTAGTCCTAGGTATATAGGACCGTTTGACATTCTGGAGCGAGTAGAAGATGTGTCCTATCGTCTCGTTCTTCCGCCGTCGCTAAGCGAGGTGCATGACGTGTTCCATGTATCCCAATTACGACGGTATATCCCAGACCCGAGCCACATCCTGGATCATTCAGAATTGGTTGTTGGTACCAACCTTTCGTATGAGGAGAGGCCCGTGTCTATATTGGACCGGAGAGAGAAGATCCTCAAGAACAAGACTATCAAGTTAGTCCGAGTTGCTTGGGGTCATCACTCTTTGGGAGAGTCAACGTGGAAGCGTGAGGATGATATCCGATCGCGATATCCCGACTTGTTTGACTCGTGAGGTATAATATCCTTCTTATGCCTCATGTCTTCGATTCCTTGCTTGCATGATTGATTGCTTGATTGATTGACTAGTATAGCTTGCCTATGATTAGTGTAGCTTGTCATTGCTCCTCTAGCCCCTTGATTAAATTCTGAGGACGAAATTCTTTTAAGGTGGGTAGAGTTGTGATGCCTGTAGTTCGTATTACGTATTTTTGGAATACGTGTACGTATTTTATTCTGTATTTGCATGATTCCTTGTTAGCTTGTATCTTGGCTTGGTTATTTCTTGGCTTGGTTCGGCTTGGCTCGGTTTTCTTTGGTTCAATATGAACCAATGTGAACCCCCTACCTACCACCATTGTATTTATTAATCCATTCTCTCTATTCTCTCTCTTCATTAATCATCTTCTTCTTCTTCCCCATTACTTCCTTACCTACCAGAGAGAGAAGAGAGAGGTCTAGGCAAGTGCAACTTGCTTCATGGAGGAACTCTGATTTTATTGCTCCATTCTCTTCTTTACTACATTATAATACACTTTAGTACTTGGCTTTTCTAATTTCCATGGCTAGATTCTTGTAGATCTAAGTTTGCATTATTTTCGAATTTTTGGGTTTTGATCTACTAAATCTTGTTATTTTCGAGTTTGATGGTTCCATGTTGTAGAGAATTTCGTTCTACCCCATTTTGACCTATGGAAGTTCGGATTTAGGCTCCGGATGATGGAGTTATGGAGCTTGAGGACTTGGCTCTCATTGTGTTCTTCTTCTCTGGAATTTTGAAGAAGATGAACAGTGCTTGACTTGACCGCATGAATATTCATGCGGCAAGTGTTCTATCCAGCCGCATGACTGGAAGTTCTTGAGCCGCATGAGAGTCGGACTCACTTAGCCGCATAACTCGCTCAATTCCCAGCCGCATAAGTTCTGAACTCTGCAGCCGCATGCGCCATTCCCGCTGGCCGCATGAGACTTGCTTGACCCAGCCGCATGAGGACTTCACCCTGAGCCGCATGAACTCAACACTCGCGAGCCGCATATAGACACTTGCTCCCAGCCGCATAGGCATTGCTCCCCGCAGCCGCATGAGTACTCTTTCCTTCTGAGCCGCATATGGTTTCCCTCCCCCGCAGCCGTATGGGTTGCTTCTTCTCGAGCCGCATGGACCACTTCCCCCCCGGCCGCATGTACCCGATTGGCCAGCTAGCCGCATAAGACCCATTCCTCCAGCCGCATGAGTTTCCTATCTTCCTGACCGCATGCGCCCCCTTGTCTTAGCCGCATGGCTCTTCTATAGCCCTGAAAATCATGAATTTATTTAATATATTTAGAACTGATAATTGAGCACGACCTGACAGTGACCCGTAGTGGTGCACTCCTGATATGACCATCCTGACATGACCTGATAGTGGCCCGTCGTGGCGTACTCCTGACAAGTACACCTGACATGATTATCTTGAGCAGTTGTTGCGACGGCTACCTGACATGACATGACTTATATAATTAATCCTGGACACCGTGGGTGATTGTGCTTGTACAAATAATCCAGTCCTGTCTTGCATCATGTCTAGGAGGGGACTCCTGAGTACCACGGTCAGGAGTACCTACTGAAATGGACTAAGGCTAATAACTAGATTAATACAGTAGTCATGAAGAGATTTTCCAGCTACAGGCAATCCCGTTACCTGGGCGCGCCTGGGATCTGTTGCCTGCCGTCGAGTAGGGCACATTTCCAGCACACTGTCATGTGTTGCACCCTTCAAGCTACTTAAGGGTACATGCGTTTCCTGGACGATGTACCCACCTGAATTCAACCCTAATCTTTCGTCCTGGGTAACCTGGATGGTCTGCAGGGCTTGTGGCTGTGGAACAATCTCACTGCATCTTGTTAGTAACTAGGCCTGTGATAACCCTAGTTAGTTAAAGTATCAAGCTGTAACTCTTGCTTGGCCGTGAAATGATTGGGTGGAGTCTAACCAGTCTAGTCTTGCCCTGATCCTGTTCCAGATTATTAAATGACCAGAATGCTTGTATTTATTTTACCGATAAATGGTGAGAATTTTAAGTTCTGTTCAGACGAAGGGTTACAACCCCGGTCCTTGTTTGGTTTACGGGTTGTAACCTGGTTCTCTGAATAGTCCCATGGTTATCTCGTCGTATATCATCCTGATGTATTTCCTTAATTTTCAGTTCTTACTTTTATTTATATCTTGTGCTGATTGCTGGTTTTAGTTCCTAAGTGAAGCTTCCTTTGTGGCACTTGCTCTTTCTGGGATCTGACCCAGCTAGTTTTGTGTGGCCAGATTTCGGAGCAGCTCCAGAGGATCTACCGACCTTCCAGCCAGATGGTGGCCACTAGACGGAACCCTGGCAACGAGTGGATTTATTTTTGATCTCCCACTTTATTGTAAAAATTATTCTTTTGAGATGTTTAGCCGACGAGCACCTGTTTAGCTCGATTGCACTTTACTTACTGTCTGCCTACGGGCTGTAACATGATTGACAGATCCTAGGGTTGATCATGTATGACTAAACTCTTACTAGTCCTCACATTTTGTAACGACTAGCTTCATGATCAGCTGAATATGTAATATTTGGGACGCCTTATTATTGTATATTTAATGATCATACATCTTGTAACATTTACTTACTTGCTTGTGATTGAGACACTAGGCTTGTTCATGACCATAGGAGACTGTTGGCTTGTAGTAAACGTTCATGTATCTAGACAGCCGTGACCGTATAGCGAGATGGAATCCATTTCAATATACGTAGCTGGCTATGTCTGCCCCCGCTCTCCAGTATTCTGGTTCTGGGACGTGACATGATTTAAGTGGTGGCCCATGCAGGTCTTGTAAATCAAGATATGTGAGGGTTTACCGAATAGATGTCTCAATCAGTATTCGTCCTTGATCTCTGCTCGTATCTTCTGAATCCCTGGATTCTTGTCCTGATCATGTGCTTGTATCGTTGATCTGTCCTGGTCCTTCCTTATTGTTCCCTATGTCGTCTTCTTCAGCGGTATTGTTCGTGGTCCTACCGACCAGCAAGGAGGAGCACCTTCCGTGGACCAGCAGCAACCTGGAGATCAAGTCCAGCACTCAGGAGTAGCCTCCAGAGTCGAGCCTATTGGAGAAGAGCCCCCAGTTCAGCCAGTTCAGGCTGCCGAACCTGATGACGGCACTTTGGTAGGTCTCGTCAGGACCTTGATAGCTTCCCAAGATCGTCGTGGAGATGCCTTGCAACAAGCAGTGGCGGATGCTCTGGCCAGAGGCGGTCATCCAGGGAACAGCGCGGCCAACAGCTTCAAGCGCTTGAACCCTCCCTTCTTCGATGGTAGTAAAGATGCTATCGCAGCAAATGCATGGCTTCAGGATACTGAAGTGATTCTCGACGCAGCCAAGACTCCAGAGAACGAGAAGGTAGCCGTAGTGCGCCTGCAGTTGTTAGATCTTGCCCGTAGCTGGTGGACAGCACAGGCCGTTGGATTAGCAGCACCCATTGCTTGGGCAGTATTCAGAGAGAGATTCCAGGCCAAGTATTTCGATGCTATAGCCCGATATGATCTACAGACCTGGTTCACTAATCTGAAGCAAGGAGGCAGGACGATCGATGGATATGCGGCCAAATTTTTGAGACTCAGTCGGTTTGCTCCCACCTTGGTGGCAACCGAGTATGATAGAGCCCAGCGATTCCAGCAGGAACTTCACCTAGAGATATTGTTGGCAGTTGAGCAGTTTGAGCATCAGACTTTTGATGCAGTCTTGAGAGCAGCCCGGAGGCATGAGTATACCTCCCAGAGGATTGTGGATAGGACCGGAGGTCGGAAGAGATCTCACGGCCAGATGAATCACTCTTCAGCACCAGCCCCGGTAGCTAGGGCTTTGACTATTGGAGCTCCGAGGCGAGCGGCCTCAGTGACGTCGGTTCAGCATTCCACTCCGACGCACCCTCAGCAGCAGAAGCAGAAGCAGTCTTCCACAGTGGGGTGTTCTCATTGTGGGAAGCCAGGCCATATGGTAGCAGAGTGCCGCAGGGCACAGGGATTGTGTCTGGCTTGTGGAGCACCAGACCATAGGGTTGGATCCTGCCCGAATAGGGGTGGTTCATCATCGTCCAACCTTTCTAGCTCTTCGGTGAGAGGACCAGCACCGGTCCAGCAGCAGCAGCAGTACCCATTGTCGAGGCCCTTGCCGCCTCAGTCCCAGATGTTCCAGTATCAGAATCCCCAGCAGCATACACAAGCCCAAGCCTTGAGTCAGAGCAGGCAGCGAGGATTCCAGCAGAGGGGACCAGCACCCCGAGGGCACGGTCAGGCTATGGTGATGATCGCAGAGGAAGGATTGGCACCAGGAGAGGTAGTGGCAGGTACTATTCTCGTCAACTCATTTCCAGCTTCAGCTTTATTTGATTCTGGTGTATCGCATTCTTTTATGTCTGCACGATTTGCGACACGGGTAGGATTGGAGCCCGAGTCATTATCAGTAAGGCTCAATATACTTACTGGTAACGGACTTATGGGAGTAGATAGAGTGTTTTTCTCGTGTCAGATCGTAGTTAGCGGTAGAGAGTTCCCCGCTAGATTGATAGAGTTCCCGATGGCCGATTACGATGTGGTCTTAGGGATGGATTGGTTAAGAAACCAGTATGCTAGAATAGACTGCCATATCGGCAGTGTTGTTTTTAGCATTCCAGGCGTGCCAGAGTTTTTCTTTTCCAGAGGAGCGATTGAGCCTTCTCCTCCGATATTGCGGATGGCAGTAGCAGCAGTTCAGTTGCCTAGGATAGTGGATGAGTTCCCAGATGTTTTCCCAGAAGAGCTTCCAGGTATGCCTCCGGAGCGGGAGATCGAGTTCACTATAGACTTGATTCCCGGGACAGCCCCACTGTCAGAGAGAGTCTACAGGATGGCGCCGTCAGAATTGGAGATCTTGTACAAGATGATTGAGGAACTCAGAGCGAAGGGATTCATTCGTGCTAGTGGATCGCCTTGGGGAGCTCCGATGCTTCTTGTAAAAAAGAAGGATGGTACGTCCAGGTTATGTGTTGATTATCGTACCTTGAACTCAGTGACAATCAAGAACAGATACCCTCTTCCGAGGATAGATGACTTATTTGATCAACTCAAGGGGGCTTCAGTATTCTCGAAGATTGATTTGTGCTCAGGTTATCATCAGACCAGAGTCAGAGAGCAGGACATCCCGAAGATAGCTTTTAGATCGAGATATGGACATTAGGAGTTCCTTGTTATGCCTTTTGGAGCAACCAATGCGCCGGCGGTATTCATGGACCTCATGAATCGCATTTTTATGCCTTACTTGGATCAGTTTGTGATCGTGTTCTTGGATGACATCCTGGTCTACAGCAAGAGTGAGGTGGAGCATGAGCAACATCTCCGTATAGTTCTTCAGACTCTCAGGGAGCACCAGTTGTATGCCAAGTTTAGTAAATACGAGTTCTGGCTTGATCGCATTTCGTACTTGGGTCATATCATCACCAGAGGAGGAGTAGAAGTCGATCCCCAGAAGATTATGGCTATTGAGTCGTGGCCGGTGCCCAGCATAGTTGCAGAAGTTTGCAGTTTCCTTGGATTGGCCGGCTATTACCGGCGGTTTGTATCAAATTTTGCTCGGATATCAGCGCCGTTGACCCAGTTGACCCGCAAGGATGCACAGTTTGCTTGGACAGCAGAGTGCCAGAGTTCTTTTGAGCAGTTGAAGCGAGGCCTGAAAACAGCTCCCATTCTCACGCTTCCCGATGGGACCGGAGGTTTCTCAGTGTATTGTGATGCTTCGGGCAGGGGTTTAGGATGTGTTCTGATGCAGCATGGGAAGGTAATAGCTTATGCGTCACGACAACTTCGTGATCATGAGAAAAATTACCCAACCCTTGACTTGGAGCTGGCAGCAGTGGTGTTTGCACTTAAGTTATGGAGGCACTATTTGTATGGAGATAGGGTGGTGATTTTCACCGACCACAAGAGTCTGAAGTATGTTTTCACTCAGAAGGATCTTAACATGCGTCAGAGAAGGTGGCTGGAGCTTCTTGTGGATTATGATGTCAACCTGCAGTATCATCCTGGGAAGGCCAATGTTGTTGCGGATGCATTGAGCAGGAGAGCGGGAGTTTATTTTCTAACAGCGCAACCAGAGCTGTTAGCAGATCTTCAGAAGATGGGTATTGAAGTTGTTCTCTCTTCCAGTGTGGCATTGATGGCCAGCATGCAAGTTCAGTCCACTATAGTCGAGAGGATCCGGATGGCGCAGTCGGCAGATTCCATGCTTCAGTGACTCAGAGCAGAGTGTGAGGCAGGACGAAGACCAGAGTTATGCATTCATGAGGATGGTACACTTCGACATGGTAAGCGTCTTTATGTACCCAGCGGAGATATCCGGCAGGAGATCATGTCAGAAGCGCACAGTTCGCAGTATTCTATCCATCCTGGCAGTACGAAAATGTACCGTGATATCCGGCAGCATTTCTGGTGGAATGGCATGAAGCGGGAGATAGCTCGGTTTGTCTCTCGGTGTTTGGTTTGTCAACAGGTTAAGGCTGAACATCAGAGACCGGCTGGACTTCTTCAGCCCTTGCCGATTCCAAAATGGAAGTGGGAGCATGTGACCATGGATTTTGTGACCGGATTACCTAGATCCCCAGCTGGTAGAGATGCTATCTGGGTTATAGTTGACCGGCTCACGAAAGTGGCTCACTTTCTTCCATTCAGAGTCGGTCAGTCGACGACTCAGCTAGCAGAGATGTACCTCAGGCAGATTGTCAGGTTGTACGGTGTGCCAGTCAGTATCACCTCGGACCAAGATTCTAGATTTACGTCGCACTTTTGGCGTAGCTTACAAGAGAGTTTGGGAACTCGTCTCCAGTTCAGTTCAGCATATCACCCGCAGACAGATGGCCAGTCGGAGCGCACGATCCAGACTCTTGAAGACATGTTGCGGTCTTGCACACTTGACTTCGGTGGTTCGTGGGAAGATCACTTGCACCTGGTGGAATTCTTGTACAACAACAGTTTCCAGGCCAGTATCCAGATGGCACCGTTCGAGGCACTGTATGGTAGGAAGTGCAGATCCCCGCTAGCTTGGGACGATGTCGGAGAGAGACAGATGCTCGGTCCGGAAATGATCGCTCAGACAGTTGAAGTGGTCAGAAGAGTTCGAGATCATCTTCGAGTTGCCCAAGATCGCCAGCGCCATTGGGCCGATTCTCATCGGCGTCCTCTCGAGTTTTCGGTCGGCGATCATGTATTCCTGAGGATTTCGCCTAACCGTGGCGTCATTCGTTTCGGCGTACGGAAAAAGCTTAGTCCTAGGTATATAGGACCGTTTGACATTCTGGAGCGAGTAGAAGATGTGTCCTATCGTCTCGTTCTTCCGCCGTCGCTAAGCGAGGTGCATGACGTGTTCCATGTATCCCAATTACGACGGTATATCCCAGACCCGAGCCACATCCTGGATCATTCAGAATTGGTTGTTGGTACCAACCTTTCGTATGAGGAGAGGCCCATGTCTATATTGGACCGGAGAGAGAAGATCCTCAAGAACAAGACTATCAAGTTAGTCCGAGTTGCTTGGGGTCATCACTCTTTGGGAGAGTCAACGTGGAAGCGTGAGGATGATATCCGATCGCGATATCCCGACTTGTTTGACTCGTGAGGTATAATGTCCTTCTTATGCCTCATGTCTTCGATTCCTTGCTTGCATGATTGATTGCTTGATTGATTGACTAGTATAGCTTGCCTATGATTAGTGTAGCTTGTCATTGCTCCTCTAGCCCCTTGATTAAATTCTGAGGACGAAATTCTTTTAAGGTGGGTAGAGTTGTGATGCCTGTAGTTCGTATTACGTATTTTTGGAATACGTGTACGTATTTTATTCTGTATTTGCATGATTCCTTGTTAGCTTGTATCTTGGCTTGGTTATTTCTTGGCTTGGTTCGGCTTGGCTCGGTTTTCTTTGGTTCAATATGAACCAATGTGAACCCCCTACCTACCACCATTGTATTTATTAATCCATTCTCTCTATTCTCTCTCTTCATTAATCATCTTCTTCTTCTTCTTCCCCATTACTTCCTTACCTACCAGAGAGAGAAGAGAGAGGTCTAGGCAAGTACAACTTGCTTCATGGAGGAACTCTGATTTTATTGCTCCATTCTCTTCTTTACTACATTATAATACACTTTAGTACTTGGCTTTTCTAATTTCCATGGCTAGATTCTTGTAGATCTAAGATTGCATTATTTTCGAATTTCTTGGGTTTTGATCTACTAAATCTTGTTATTTTCGAGTTTGATGGTTTCATGTTGTAGAGAATTTCGTTCTACCCCATTTTGACCTATGGAAGTTCGGATTTAGGCTCCGGATGATGGAGTTATGGAGCTTGAGGACTTGGCTCTCATGGTGTTCTTCTTCTCTGGAATTTTGAAGAAGATGAACAGTGCTTGACTTGACCGCATGAATATTCATGCGGCAAGTGTTCTATCCAGCCGCATGACTGGAAGTTCTTGAGCCGCATGAGAGTCGGACTCACTTAGCCGCATAACTCGCTCAATTCCCAGCCGCATAAGTTCTGAACTCTGCAGCCGCATGCGCCATTCCCGCTGGCCGCAAGAGACTTGCTTGACCCAGCCGCATGAGGACTTCACCCTGAGCCGCATGAACTCAACACTCGCGAGCCGCATATGTACACTTGCTCCCAGCCGCATAGGCATTGCTCCCCGCAGCCGCATGAGTACTCTTTCCTTCTGAGCCGCATATGGTTTCCCTCCCCCGCAGTCGTATGGGTTGCTTCTTCTCGAGCCGCATGGACCACTTCCCCCCCGGCCGCATGTACCCGATTGGCCAGCTAGCCGCATAAGACCCATTCCTCCAGCCGCATGAGTTTCCTATCTTCCTGATAATTGAGCACGACCTGACAGTGACCCGTAGTGGTGCACTCCTGATATGACCATCCTGACATGACCTGATAGTAGCCCGTCGTGGCGTACTCCTGACAAGTACACCTGACATGATTATCTTGAGCAGCTGTTGCGACGGCTACCTGACATGACATGACTTATATAATTAATCCTGGACACCGTGGGTGATTGTGCTTGTACAAATAATCCAGTCCTGTCTTGCATCATGTCTAGGAGGGGACTCCTGAGTACCACGGTCAGGAGTACCTACTGAAATGGACTAAGGCTAATAACTAGATTAATACAGTAGTCATGAAGAGATTTTCCAGCTACAGGCAATCCCGTTACCTGGGCGCGCCTGGGATCTGTAGCCTGCCGTCGAGTAGGGCACATTTCCAGCACACTGTCATGTGTTGCACCCTTCAAGCTACTTAAGGGTACATGCGTTTCTTGGACGATGTACCCACCTGAATTCAACCCTAATCTTTCGTCCTGGGTAACCTGGATGGTCTGCAGGGCTTGTGGCTGTGGAATAATCTCACTGCATCTTGTTAGTAACTAGGCCTGTGATAACCCTAGTTAGTTAAAGTATCAAGCCGTAACTCTTGCTTGGCCGTGAAATGATTGGGTGGAGTCTAACCAGTCTAGTCTTGCCCTGATCCTGTTCCAGATTATTAAATGACCCGAATGCTTGTATTTATTTTACCGATAAATGGTGAGAATTTCAAGTTCTGTTCAGACGAAGGGTTACAACCCCGGTCCTTGTTTGGTTTACGGGTTGTAACCTGGTTCTCTGAATAGTCCCATGGTTATCTCGTCGTATATCATCCTGATGTATTTCCTTAATTTTCAGTTCTTACTTTTATTTATATCTTGTGCTGATTGCTGGTTTTAGTTCCTAAGTGAAGCTTCCTTTGTGGCACTTGCTCTTTCTGGGATCTGACCCAGCTAGTTTTGTGTGGCCAGATTTCGGAGCAGCTCCAGAGGATCTACCGACCTTCCAGCCAGATGGTGGCCACTAGACGGAACCCTGGCAACGAGTGGGTTTATTTTTGATCTCCCACTTTATTGTAAAAATTATTCTTTTGAGACGTTTAGCCGACGAGCACCTGTTTAGCTCGATTGCACTTTACTTACTGTCTGCCTACGGGCTGTAACATGATTGACAGATCCTAGGGTTGATCATGTATGACTAAACTCTTGCTAGTCCTCACATTTTGTAACGACTAGCTTCATGATCAGCTGAATATGTAATATTTGGGACGCCTTATTATTGTATATTTAATGATCATACATCTTGTAACATTTACTTACTTGCTTGTGATTGAGACACTAGGCTTGTTCATGACCATAGGAGACTGTTGGCTTGTAGTAAACCTTCATGTATCTAGACAGCCGTGACCGTATAGCGAGATGGAATCCATTTCAATATACGTAGCTGGCTATGTCTGCCCCCGCTCTCCAGTATTCTGGTTCTGGGGTGTGACATGGTTTAAGTGGTGGCCCATGCAGGTCTTGTAAATCAAGATATGTGAGGGTTTACCGAATAGATGTCTCAATCAGTATTCGTCCTTGATCTCTGCTCGTATCTTCTGAATCCCTGGATTCTTGTCCTGATCATGTGCTTGTATCGTTGATCTGTCCTGGTCCTTCCTTATTGTTCCCTATGTCGTCTTCTTCAGCGATATTGTTCGTGGTCCTACCGATCAGCAAGGAGGAGCACCTTCCGCGGACCAGCAGCAACCTGGAGATCAAGTCCAGCACTCAGGAGTAGCCTCCAGAGTCGAGCCTATTGGAGAAGAGCCCCCAGTTCAGCCAGTTCAGCCTGCCGAACCTGATGACGGCACTTGGGTAGGTCTCGTCAGGACCTTGATAGCTTCCCAAGATCGTCGTGGAGATGCCTTGCAACAAGCAGTGGCGGATGCTCTGGCCAGAGGCGGTCATCCAGGGAACAGCGCGGCCAACAGATTCAAGCGCTTGAACCCTCCCTTCTTCGATGGTAGTGAAGATGCTATCGCAGCAAATGCATGGCTTCAGGATACTGAAGTGATTCTCGACGCAGCCAAGACTCCAGAGAACGAGAAGGTAGCCGTAGTGCGCCTGCAGTTGTTAGATCTTGCCCGTAGCTGGTGGACAGCACAGGCCGTTGGATTAGCAGCACCCATTGCTTGGGCAGTATTCAGAGAGAGATTCCAGGCCAAGTATTTCGATGCTATAGCCCGATATGATCTACAGACCCGGTTCACTAATCTTAAGCAAGGAGGCAGGACGGTCGATGGATATGCGGCCGAATTTTCGAGACTCAGTCGGTTTGCTCCCACCTTGGTGGCAACCGAGTATGATAGAGCCCAGCGATTCCAGCAGGAACTTCACCTAGAGATCTTGTTGGCAGTTGAGCAGTTTGAGCATCAGACTTTTGATGCAGTCTTGAGAGCAGCCCGGAGGCATGAGTATACCTCCCAGAGGATTGTGGATAGGACCGGAGGTCGGAAGAGATCTCACGGCCAGATGAATCACTCTTCAGCACCAGCCCCGGCAGCCAGGGCTTTGACTATTGGAGCTCCGAGGCGAGCGGCCTCAGTGACGTCGGTTCAGCATTCCACTCCGACGCACCCTCAGCAGCAGAAGCAGAAGCAGTCTTCCACAGTGGGGTGTTCTCATTGTGGGAAGCCAGGCCATATGGTAGCAGAGTGCCGCAGGGCACAGGGATTGTGTCTGGCTTGTGGAGCACCCGACCATAGGGTTGGATCCTGCCCGAATAGGGGTGGTTCATCATCGTCCAACCTTTCTAGCTCTTCGGTGAGAGGACCAGCACCGGTCCAGCAGCAGCAGCAGTACCCATTGTCGAGGCCCTTGCCGCCTCAGTCCCAGATGTTCCAGCATCAGAATCCCCAGCAGCATGCACAAGCCCAAGCCTTGAGTCAGAGCAGGCAGCGAGGATTCCAGCAGAGGGGACCAGCACCCCGAGGGCACGGTCAGGCTATGGTGATGACCGCAGAGGAAGGATTGGCACCAGGAGAGGTAGTGGCAGGTACTATTCTCGTCAACTCATTTCCAGCTTCAGCTTTATTTGATTCTGGTGCATCGCATTCTTTTATGTCTGCACGATTCGCGACACGGGTAGGATTGGAGCCCGAGTCATTATCAGTAAGGCTCAATATACTTACTGGTAACGGACTTGTGGGAGTAGATAGAGTGTTTTCCTCGTGTCAGATCGTAGTTAGCGGTAGAGAGTTCCCTGCTAGATTGATAGAGTTCCCGATGGCCGATTACGATGTGGTCTTAGGGATGGATTGGTTGAGGAACCAGTATGCTAGAATAGACTGCCATATCGGCAGGGTTGTTTTTAGCATTCCAGGCGAGCCAGAGTTTTCCTTTTCCAGAGGAGCGGTTGAGCCTTCTCCTCCGATATTGCGGATGGCAGTAGCAGCAGTTCAGTTGCCTAGGATAGTGGATGAGTTCCCAGATGTTTTCCCAGAAGAGCTTCCAGGTATGCCTCCGGAGCGGGAGATCGAGTTCACTATAGACTTGATTCCCGGGACAGCCCCAGTGTCAGAGAGAGTCTACATGATGGCGCCGTCAGAATTGGAGATCTTGTACAAGATGATTGAGGAACTCAGAGCCAAAGGATTCATTCGTGCTAGTGGATCGCCTTGGGGAGCTCCGATGCTTCTTGTGAAAAAGAAGGATGGTACGTCCAGGTTATGTGTTGATTATCGTACCTTGAACTCAGTGACAATCAAGAACATATACCCTCTTCCGAGGATAGATGACTTATTTGATCAACTCAAGGGGGCTTCAGTATTCTCGAAGATTGATTTGCGCTCAGGTTATCATCAGATCAGAGTCAGAGAGCAGGACATCCCGAAGACAGCTTTTAGATCAAGATATGGACATTGAGAGTTCCTTGTTATGCCTTTTGGAGCAACCAATACGCCGGCGGTATTCATGGACCTCATGAATCGTATTTTTATGCCTTACTTGGATCAGTTTATGATCGTGTTCTTGGATGTCATCCTGGTCTACAGCAAGAGTGAGGTAGAGCATGAGCAACATCTCCGTATAGTTCTTCAGACTCTCAGGGAGCACCAGTTGTATGCCAAGTTTAGTAAATGCGAGTTCTGGCTTGATCGCATTTTGTACTTGGGTCATATCATCACCAGAGGAGGAGTAGAAGTCGATCCCCAGAAGATTGTGGCTATTGAGTCGTGGCCGGTGCCCAGCACAGTTGCAGAAGTTCGCAGTTTCCTTGGATTGGCCGGCTATTACCGGCGGTTTGTATCAAATTTTGCTCGGATATCAGCGCCGTTGACCCAGTTGACCCGCAAGGATGTGCAGTTTGCTTGGACAGCAGAGTGCCAGAGTTCTTTTGAGCAGTTGAAGCGAGGCCTGATAACAGCTTCCATTCTCACGCTTCCCGATGGGACCGGAGGTTTCTCAGTGTATTGTGATGCTTCGGGCAGGGGTTTAGGATGTGTTCTGATGCAGCTTGGGAAGGTAATAGCTTATGCGTCACGACAACTTCGTGATCATGAGAAAAATTACCCAACCCATGACTTGGAGCTGGCAGCAGTGGTGTTTGCACTTAAGTTATGGAGGCACTATTTGTATGGAGATAGGGTGGTGATTTTCATCGACCACAAGAGTCTGAAGTATGTTTTCACTCAGAAGGATCTTAACATGCGTCAGAGAAGGTGGCTGGAGCTTCTTGTGGATTATGATGTCAACCTGCAGTATCATCCTGGGAAGGCCAATGTTGTTGCGGATGCATTGAGCAGGAGAGCGGGAGTTTATTTTCTAACAGCGCAACCAGAGCTGTTAGCAGATCTTCAGAAGATGGGTATTGAAGTTGTTCTCCCTTCCAGTGTGGCATTGATGGCCAGCATGCAAGTTCAGTCCACTATAGTCGAGAGGATCCGGATGGTGCAGTCGGCAGATTCCAAGCTTCAGCGACTCAGAGCAGAGTGTGAGGCAGGACGAAGACCAGAGTTATGCATTCATGAGGATGGTACACTTCGACATGGTAAGCGTCTTTGTGTACCCAGCGGAGATATCCGACAGGAGATCATGTCAGAAGCGCATAGTTCGCAGTATTCCATCCATCCCGGCAGTACGAAAATGTACCGTGATATCCGGCAGCATTTCTAGTGGAATGGCATGAAGCGGGAGATAGCTCGGTTTGTCTCTCGGTGTTTGGTTTGTCAACAGGTTAAGGCTGAACATCAGAGACCGGCTGGACTTCTTCAGCCCTTGTCGATTCCAGAATGGAAGTAGGAGCATGTGACCATGGATTTCGTGACCGGATTACCTAGATCCCCAGCTGGTAGAGATGCTATCTGGGTTATAGTTGACCGGCTCACGAAAGTGGCTCACTTTCTTCCATTCAGAGTCGGTCAGTCGACGGCTCAGCTAGCAGAGATGTACCTCAGGCAGATTGTCAGGTTGTACGGTGTGCCAGTCAGTATTACCTCGGACCGAGATTCCAGATTTACGTCGCACTTTTGGCGTAGCTTACAAGAGAGTTTGGGAACTCGTCTCCAGTTCAGTTCAGCATATCACCCGCAGACAGATGGCCAGTCGGAGCGCACGATCCAGACTCTTGAAGACATGTTGCGGTCTTGCACACTTGACTTCGGTGGTTCATGGGAACATCACTTGCACCTGGTAGAATTCTTGTACAACAACAGTTTCCAGGCCAGTATCCAGATGGCACCATTCGAGGCACTGTATGGTAGGAAGTGCAAATCCCCGCTAGCTTGGGACGATGTCGGAGAGAGACAGATGCTCGGTCCGGAAATGATCGCTCAGACAGTTGAAGTGGTCAAAAGAGTTCGAGATCATCTTCGAGTTGCCCAAGATCGCCAGCGCCATTGGGCCGATTCTCATCGGCGTCCTCTCGAGTTTTCGGTCGGCGATCATGTATTCCTGAGGATTTTGTCTAACCGTGGCGTCATTCGTTTCGGCGTACGGGAAAAGCTTAGTCCTAGGTATATAGGACCGTTTGACATTCTGGAGCGAGTAGGAGATATGTCCTATCATCTCGCTCTTCCGCCGTCGCTAAGCGAGGTACATGACGTGTTCCATGTATCCTAATTACGACGGTATATCCCAGACCCGAGCCACATCCTGGATCATTCAGAATTGGTTGTTGGTACCAACCTTTCGTATGAGGAGAGGCCCGTGTCTATATTGGACCGGAGAGAGAAGATCCTCAAGAACAAGACTATCAAGTTAGTCCGAGTTGCTTGGGGTCATCACTCTTTGAGAGAGTCAACGTGGAAGCTTGAGGATGATATCCGATCGCAATATCCCGACTTGTTTGACTCGTGAGGTATAATGTCCTTCTTAGGCCTCATGTCTTCGATTCCTTGCTTGCATGATTGATTGCTTGATTGATTGACTAGTATAGCTTGCCTATGATTAGTGTAGCTTGTCATTGCTCCTCTAGCCTCTTGATTAAATTCCGAGGACGGAATTCTTTTAAGGTGGGTAGAGTTGTGATGCCTGTAGTTCGTATTACGTATTTTTAGAATACGTGTACGTATTTTATTCTGTATTTGTATGATTCCTTGTTAGCTTGTATCTTGGCTTGGTTATTTCTTGGCTTGGTTCGGCTTGGCTCGGTTTTCTTTGGTTCAATATGAACCAATGTGAACCCCCTACCTACCACCATTGTATTTATTAATCCATTCTCTCTATTCTCTCTCTTCATTAATCATCTTCTTCTTCTTCCCCATTACTTCCTTACCTACCAGAGAGAGAAGAGAGAGGTCTAGGCAAGTGCAACTTGCTTCATGGAGGAACTCTGATTTTATTGCTCCATTCTCTTCTTTACTACATTATAATACACTTTAGTACTTGGCTTTTCTAATTTCCATGGCTAGATTCTTGTAGATCTAAGTTTGTATTATTTTCGAATTTCTTGGGTTTTGATCTACTAAATCTTGTTATTTTCGAGTTTGATGGTTCCATGTTGTAGAGAATTTCGTTCTACCCCATTTTGACCTATGGAAGTTAGGATTTAGGCTCCGGATGATGGAGTTATGGAGCTTGAGGACTTGGCTCTCATGGTGTTCTTCTTCTCTGTAATTTTGAAGAAGATGAACAGTGCTTGACTTGACCACATGAATATTCATGCGGCAAGTGTTCTATCCAGCCGCATGACTGGAAGTTCTTCAGCCGTATGAGAGTCAGACTCACTTAGCCGTATAACTCGCTCAATTCCCAGCCGCATAAGTTCTGAACTCTGCAGCCGCATGCGCCATTCCCGCTGGCCGTATGAGACTTGCTTGACCCAGCCGCATGAGGACTTTACCCTGAGCCGCATGAACTCAACACTCGCGAGCCGCATATGTACACTTGCTCCCAGCCGCATAGGTATTTCTCCCCGCAGCCGCATGAGTACTCTTCCCTTCTGAGCCGCATATGGTTTCCCTCTCCCGCAGCCGCATGGGTTGCTTCTTCTCGAGCCGTATGGAACCACTTCCCCCCCCGGCCGCATGTACCCGATTGGCCAGCTAGCCGCATAAGACCCATTCCCCCAGCCGCATGCGTTTCCTATCTTCCTGACCGCATGCGCCCCCTTATCTTAGCCGCATGGCTCTTCTATAGCCCTGAATATTGATATTTTATTAGATATTTTATGTCCATTTTATATCCTTACGCCTTTTTTTATGAACTTGAAAATTATGAATTTATTTAATATATTTAGAACTGATAATTGAGTACGACCTGACAGTGACCCGTAGTGGTACACTCCTGATATGACCAACCTGACATGACCTGATAGTGGCCCGTCGTGGTGCACTCCTGACAAGTACACCTGACATGATTATCTTGAGCAGCTGTTGCGACGGCTACCTGACATGACATGACTTGTATAATTAATCCTGGACACCGTGGGTGATTGTGCTTGTACAAATAATCCATTCTTGTCTTGCATCATGTCTAGGAGGGGACTCCTGAGTACCACGGTCAGGAGTACCTACTGAAATAGACTAAGGCTAATAACTAGATTAATATAGTAGTCATGAAGAGATTTCCCAGCAACAAGCAATCCCGTTACCTGGGCGCGCCTGGGATCTGTAGCCTACCATCGAGTAGGGCACATTTCCAGCACACTGTCATGTGTTGCACCCTTCAAGCTACTTAAGGGTACATGCGTTTCCTGGACGATATATCCACCTGAATTCAACCCTAATCTTTCGTCCTGGGTAACCTGGATGGTCTGCAGGGCTTGTGGCTGTGGAATAATCTCACTGCATCTTGTTAGTAACTAGGCCTGTGATAACCCTAGTTAGTTAAAGTATCAAGCCGTAACTCTTGCTTGGTCGTGAAATGATTGGGTGGAGTCTAACCAGTCTAGTCTTGCCCTGATCCTGTTCCAGATTATTGAATGACCAGAATGCTTGTATTTATTTTACCGATAAATGGTAAGAATTCCAAGTTCTGTTCAGACGAAGGGTTACAACCCCGGTCCTTGTTTGGTTTACGGGTTGTAACCTGGTTCTCTGAATAGTCCCATGGTTATCTCGTCGTATATCATCCTGATGTATTTCCTTAATTTCCAGTTCTTACTTTTATTTATATCTTGTGCTGATTGCTGGTTTTAGTTCCTAAGTGAAGCTTCCTTTGTGGCACTTGCTCTTTCTGGGATCTGACCCAGCTGGTTTTGTGTGGCCAGATTTCGGAGCAGCTCCAGAGGATCTACCGACCTTCCAGCCAGATGGTGGCCACTAGACGGAACCCTGGCAATGAGTGGGTTTATTTTTGATCTCCCACTTTATTGTAAAAATTATTCTTTTGAGGCGTTTAGCCGACGAGCACCTGTTTAGCTCGATTGCACTTTACTTACTGTCTGCCTACGGGCTGTAACATGATTGACAGATCCTAGGGTTGATCATGTATGACTAAACTCTTGCTAGTCCTCACATTTTGTAATGACTAACTTCATGATCAGCTGAATATGTAATATTTGGGATGCCTTATTATTGTATATTTAATGATCATACATCTTGTAATATTTACTTACTTGCTTGTGATTGAGACACTAGGCTTGTTCATGACCATAGGAGACTGTTGGCTTGTAGTAAACCCTCATGTATCTAGACAGCCGTGACCGTATAGCGAGATGGAATCCATTTCAATATACGTAGCTGGCTATGTCTGCCCCCGCTCTCCAGTATTCTGGTTCTGGGGTGTGACAATACATATACGTATGCACTTGTATATCTATTCGTATATACACGTACGTATATTCCTTTATATATATATATATATATATATATATATATATATATATATATATATATATATATAAGTAGCTATGAACCCTTATACATATATATATATAAATATAAGTAGCTATGAAAAAAAAAGTAGCTATGAACCCTTATACATATATATATATAAATATATATATAAGTAGCTATGAAAAAAAAAGTAGCTATGAACCCTTATACATATATATATATATAAATATATAATATATATTTATATATAAATACATGAATACACCCAAATACTTATATTGTATATATTTATATACACCTACGCGTATATATATATATATAATTATTTACACAAATCTATATATGTCCCTATATTGCTCTTCATATTTATATTTACACAACATACACATTTATTCAAAATATATTTATATATTTATACACACACATATATTATAATATATTTATTTATACATACAAATACAGACGTTTATATAGTATATTTATTCATACAATTTATTCGCATATACGAAAAATTACAATAATAACCATATAATAATAATAGTGCCAACGACCTACTAGAACAACCAAAAGAGTCTTGGCGAACATATTCAGCCCTAGAAAATTATACCAATATTCTAAAATCCTATTTAAAAATTAATAATACCCATTTTGTACAAATAACCAAATATTTTAGACAATATCATTAAGTCTACCCAAAAGCTAGAAAATATTTGTACATACCTAAAAGTATGTCTACATAGGCTTGGGCTCGGTTTGGGTCCAATCTGCACTAGTTTGGTACAACCGGGTTCCCTAAAACTAAATAATATAATTAATAAATAATTAATCTTCGATAAGGGTTACGTCGCAACTTGGCCTGGTTTTCCTAGTTAGGACATCACTATGGCTCAGCCTTCTCTACCAGGGCTAATACACTAGTCAAAGCATGCCACTGCACTACCCGTGCCATGATTCCTAGTCACCTTGTACTCCAAATCTCAACCATGGCTAAAATCGTCTACCGTAATAATTAACAAAATAATTATTTATAAAATCTAAAAATCACCATTTAATTCAAATAAATAAATAAAAAATATTATCAAAATTCTGGAAAGGGGAGCTACAGATCACAATGACCACATAATGCGAGGTTGGAAGACATGCCACAGAACTTCCACTAGTACTGGCTTTGTGTCTTATGGGACATACATGGCTGTTTTCTATCCTCTATAGTATCCTAAACTTGCGATCACGTCTGAAGTCCTTTCACCGAGAATTATGCCTCGTCCGTATACTCTGGCTGTGGTAGACCCTCGGTTCCGTGATTCAATTGTGATATGCTATCAGATACTCTACCTTATATTGACACAAGGTCAAAAGAGGTCAACAAGGATATAGTTTTAGCAATAATCCATAACCTACAATTCTTCGAAAGGATTTCAATTCTATGGGTTGCGTCTCGCCAGTGCGCTGCTGGCTGTAGTGAACCCACATTCTCCACTCTCAAATAATTGACGACAGTGTGCTGCTGTCTAACCATTATTAGTTAACTAACATTCTTTTAACTATATCCGTAAAATTCATGAGCTTCTAGAGATTCAAACTGGTTGACTAAAAATAAAGCATAGGTATTTGTCCTATCAGTCACAACACTTAAAATAAAAGAGTTAACATGGAGGAAATAACTAAAGACGAAAGGAATACAAACATTCTAGTATCTATTTCATATGCATTTCTATGGTTGAGGGAAAAATCTCAAATCAATCTACCTCGAGATTCGTATGCGAATAACAGAATCAGAAAATTTAAACTAATTCCTTACGGCAAAAATAGGATTTTAAATAGACAATTTTAACTTATGATATAAGATCTATATCTAAATAGAGCAAAAGAAAAATTGAACAGTTTATCAAGATTAAGCCTTAATTCTGGGAAAGCCTAACTAATCAAGTATATAGTGTATCCACATTGGATCGTATCGTCATATCAATGTAATAGTGTATCTATAAAGATCTGGCAAGCAATCTAAATTTAACAACTCTGTATCCAATTTGCATGGCCTATCAGACAATCTTAACTACCCAATTAATAAGGGACCCTTATCCTAGTTATCCTCCTAAATTATTTCAATCCTAATTGTGAATGAGCATTTCTAGTCGCAGGCTCGCAATGGTATGACTAACTTAAGTACCATCACGAGTTCGCATGTTTTGTGAAATCTGACCTGCATGGGCCACCACAAAAACTTGTCACGACTCGTACCCGCTTTTTCGGATACGAGTCGTGTCCAAGCCAGCCTACGCCGCAGAGTCGACGGTAGAACGCTGTCACGGCCAAGATGCTCAAAATCATAAAATATAATATTTGCTGCTCATTCATATTTCTATGTTTTATTACAACATTTACAACATTTATAATTAAAGAGAAAATAAAGTTCTCATAATTTATAAAAATGATACAATGGCTATCTATTTCTAGGTTGACCTCAGCATACCCATGCCTTTCCAGTGCTAAGAGTGATCGCGGCTAAACCTGAAAAATATTAGTTTTCAGTCAG
>JANAVB010012792.1:0-26772 GCA_029216955.1 Iris pallida | reverse complement strand
CTTGATGGTTAAAGCATCACCAAAAAGGAACAAAGGCTTCAGGTATTTTCCATCCAGCTTTCCAGTATTCATCATGGAACGGAGGTAATGAAGGGTGTGATTCTCAATAGCCTTCAACCTCTCCGAAGGCGCATCAGTAGGGAACTGATTCGATACATGCCTAATTAAGTCGTCAAGACGCACGCCTAGGGCGAATTGATTCGAACCCACTATAAGCTCCCCAGCAGGATTTACGGGCAAGTTCACTGGAAAAATACAAAAGAAACGAGGTTAAAAGGTAGTCAAAAAATAGAAGCATTGGAAAGGTCATCTGAGCCTATGCGGCTCGGCTCGTTACAGCTTCATGCGGCTCAGCATTAGATACGTATATGCAGTTCAGTGCATCATAGCCTCATGCGGCTCCGAGTTAGCCGAGTTCATACAACTCAAGTCCAGACGAACTTATAGATCCATGCGGTTCAAGTTAAGCACGCCTACAGAGTCAGATTCATACGAGCTGACGTGAGCAGACAAATTTTTGTGGTTCAAAAAAAGTAAGCAACGCTTATGCGGCCCAAATCAAAAACATGTAGGCAAACTCAGATCGAGTATAACAAGTTCATGCGGCCCCATAAGACGAAGGGCTCATGCAGTCCCATCGATAAAGTCCCGTATACGTGGCTTGTGCATAAAGTATGCAGCAGAGCCATGGCGACAGTTAGGGTTTTCAGACGATCTCTTACCAGCGATAGACGGGTGGACATCGGGATGGATGGAGTGCGTATTGACCGGCGGAGGGGCGACCACGTTCGCCACCGCAGTCGCCGTAGAAGCAACTGCCTTACCCTTAGCGGCCTTCGATGCTGCAGCTTTCTTGGGAGCCATTGTCGGTTGCTAAAGGAAGAAGACGAAGAGCAAAGACGGCAAATAGAGAATCAGAGCAAAGAGAGAAGGTAAAGAAAAGCCCCAAGAGGCTAAAAGACTCCTATTTATAGGCAAAAGAGACCCACGAAATGAACAGACGTCTCGGAGTACGCATCGGATTATGTGCCGCCCCCAAAGAATAAAGGCAAAACGCTTCGGTCAAGGCAAAACCGACTCTTGGGATCCTCCCCCAAAAAGCGGCGTTAAATCAAATCAAAGGCACTTAATGAAGATTTGCACACGTGTTCAGGACACGTGGCAACAAGTTTATGCGGCCAGATGAATTTATGCGGCTAAAGCACTTATGCGGCTAGGAAGCTCAGGCAGACAGAAAAATCCTATGCGGCATGAACGGGGCCATGCTTCTTGTTCAAAGTATTCCAATTTTTATAAATTGAAAACATTGAAGGGGGTCCTGTAGAAGCATGGAAAATATTAGAATAATGATCCATGCGGCTCTGAGTAAGAAGCTTATGCGGCTCGCACAGGAGCGGCCCTATGCGGTTCAAAGAAGACTCTCAATCGCATGCGGCTCGGGAGCGTATGCGGTTCAGCAAGGCATATGCGGCTCGATGGATGCCATGTGTGATCCTTCCCTACAGCTGGTCGTTTGAGTAGTGGCCTCAGTTATTGCTCCAGCACGATTCACTGTGGCGGCCCTGACATAAAGTTTCATAATGGCTTTGCCATAATGACTGACTCCTCGGGAAAAGAAGAAAATCTTTGACCAAATCTGTCAGAAGTCCCAGATTGCCACGTGGCAATCAGTCATATACGGCTCCCTGAGAACCCGTTCCATGCGGTTCGATACAACGCTAGCTCATGCGGCTCCTTGGGAACACATTCCCTGCGACCCAATACAACGCCAGCTCATGCGGCTCACAAAGATTACGCATATACGGCTCGATGAAGCATCGTCCTATGCGGCTTACAAAGAGTATCTCTCTGCGGTTCGAGGATCGTCAATCCTAAGCGGCTCTGACAGGACTCACAATTAAGACACGTGGCATGGGATCAATAAGAGATTTAACCGAATCTCAACAAATATATTTGACATCATCGTCATAATTACTGAGATCAGGGCATATCATTTATCATCAAGCTAATGGGACACGTGGCGAGCAATCATACATTGGCATAATCAATCACGAGGATTTAAAGCAGCTAGCATTAATTGCTCATGAGATACGATGCTATCCGCATTAATGGCCGAGATTCACTATAATCAGGATCAAGGGTTCAGATAGAATGAAGGAGCGCCGACATTCCAAACAGATAATCATTAGCAAACCCTAATGATCACCCCCCACTCTTATAAATAGCCAGTATCATTCCCTTGTAAAAAAAGGTCGGCAACAAAAGAATAAAAAAATAAGAAGAGAGAGATCTACACAGAGAGAGCTTCCCCTTTTTTTCTTGATAATCACAGAGAGAGAGAAGCCAGGAGAGCAATCCGAGGAGAGCAAGAAGAGCATTTCTTCATCAACGTCGAGCAGATCTTCCCCGAGCCAAGACTGCATACTGATCGTCCAAGGAGTAAGGCAAAGCGGCCGTCGCTTTCCCGAGCCTCTATCGTCACCCCCCAGAATCAAAAATAAACAATCGTACTTATCTGCTGTACCTAGGTTTTCGTCCCTAGGCTTTCTTTGTACGAGCGAGTTTGTATTATGAGTCTAAGTTCAGTCCTCCGATAATTGTTCTGTTCTTTTACAATCAATGGCAAACAAAGTTCTTGGGCTTCATCATCACTGCAAAGGGTATCCATGTAGACCCTGAGAAGACAAAAGCAATCATGGAGATGGGTCCCCCGAGGAATCTCCGCGAACTCAGAGACCTTCAAGGGAGGCTAGCTTACATCAGAAGGTTCATTTCCAACATCTCCGGACGATGCCGACCATTTACGCACCTCATGAAGAAAGGTGTCTCATTCGTATGGGACGAGGAATGCCAGCGTGCTTTCGACAGCATCAAAGAATATTTATCAAATCCTCCAGTTCTGGTAGCCCCAGTTCCTGGAAAACTATTCCTGCTCTATGTACGAGCAATAGAACACTCCCTCGGGGCTCTACTGGCACAAAACAACGACGTAGGCCACGAGCAAGCCATATATTACCTCAACCGAATGATGATTAGGCCAGAGCACCGATACACCGCTGTGGAGAAGCAATACCTCGCCCTGGTGTTCGCTATTCAGAAAACGCGACACTATGTTACCGGACAAACGATACATGTGATCTCACGAGTCAACCCTCTCAGAGTCCTCATGACTAAACCAGGGGCACTTAGCTCTCGCCTCGCTACATGGGCAATATTGTTGTCCCCTTATTATATAATCTTTGTCCCCCAAAAGGCAGTCAAAGGTCAAGCCCTGGCGGACTTTTTAGCAGCCCACCCAGGATCGGAGTCCTCCAGAATATATGAAGAGATCCCAGATGAGGTCGCCGACTCGCATGCAACCTCTCGTGATGATATATGGAGAATGTTCTTTGACGGCGCTTCAAGAACCGGACCTAAAGGCAATATAGTCATCGGAGTCGGGGTAGTGCTGGTCTCCCCTTCATGATTGGTGATCAACCGTGCCTATTTCCTCACAGAACCCTGTTCTAACAATGTGGCCGAGTATAACGCTCTGGTCATTGGCCTCCAACTTGCAAGAGAGCTGGGGGTAGAATACCTTGAAGCATATGGCGATTCCCAACTAATCGTCAATCAGATCCGGGGTTCGTACGAAGTCCGTCATGAAGACATGATCCCTTATCACCAAATAGCGATCGATATCATCTCGTCATTTGAGAGATTCTTTATCGAGCATGTCCCCAGACTCCGAAATATTAAAGCCGATGCCCTAGCTGGTCTTGCCGCTTCCCTAGCAGTTTCGAATTATGATCGCCAATCAGTGGATGTGATAGGCCACGAACTGGTCTGTCCTAAAAACAACGTACAATTCGTGGCAAGTTATTCCACACAGACGGTCGATGATGCCCCAGATTGGAGACAACCATTCATCGACTTCGTCGTCTACGACATCCTGCCCGAGAACCCGAAGGAAGCTACTTCCATCAGAAGGCGTTCTCTCAGATTCTTCTATGATACAGAGACGAAGATGCTGTATCGCCGTTCCTACGACGGATTACTGCTTTGGTGTCTGTCAAACGCAGAAGCCAAAGAAGCAGTACGAGAAGCTCATGACGGTGTCTGCGGGGCCCACCAGCCCGGCCTAAAACTACAAGATCACCTTCGCCGAATGGGCTACTATTGGCCCACGATGGTGGCAGATGCGATAAATTATGCTAGAAAATGCAAAGCTTGCCAAGTCCACGCGGACTTCATCCACCAACCATCAGAATTTCTATATCCGACAGTGGCGTCCTGGCCATTCGAAGCATGGGGAATGGATATCATTGGTCTAATCACCCCACCTTCCTCCCGAGGACATCGCTTCATACTTGCGATCACTGATTACTTCTCCAAATGGGCGGAAGCTGTTCCGCTTACAAAAGTCAAAACTTCGAATGTGATCAGCTTCCTCAAGCATCACGTCATCTACCGCTTTGGACTACCCCGAAGGATCATTCATGATAATGGTCCGCAGTTTACAAGCCACGCATTCTATCGGTTTTGCAATAAACATCGTATTCAGAATATAGCTTCGACGCCGTACAACTCGGCAGCAAACGGGTTAGCAGAGGTGTTCAACAAAACAATCATCAAACTCCTCAAGAAGTTCGTCACCTCCAACAAGCACGACTGGAACGAGAAGCTCGACGAGTGCCTATGGGCTTATCGTACCACAATTCGGACCGCCACTGGGAATACACCATTCTCTCTAGTATACGGAAGTGAGGCAGTTCTCCCATTAGAGACTCAAATACCGTCACTCCGCGTCGCCCTCACTTATCAATTGACGACGGAGGACAACTACCGACGTCGACTGCAAGAGTTAGAGGCCTTAGATGAAAAGTGCCTCCTAGCACAGCAAAGGATCGAGCTGTACCAAGCACGCATCTCGGGAGCCTTCAACAAGAAGGTCAAAATCAGAACATTCCAGGTAGGCGATCTCGTCTTGGCAGTCCAGAGGCCGATGGTCATGACTCACAAGTCCGTCGGCAAGTTCCAGCCAAAATGGGAAGGCCCATTTATTATCGAGGCCGTGTTCTTCAACGGTGCTTACCGCCTCGCCAAGCAGAACGGAGACTTGCTCATGTTGTCCGTCAACGGCAAGTTCCTGAAGAAATATTATGTTTAAACAACATTCTCCAGATTTTTGAGTCATGTGCCCGCTGGTACCACTGAACTCGCCCCATAAAATTCCAGATTCTCGAGTCATGTATCTGCTGATACCACTGAACTCACCTTCATAGTTTTCCAGATCGTCGAGTCACGTACCCGCTGGTACCACTGAACTCGCTCCATAAAATTCTAGATTATTGAGTCATGTATCCGCTGATACCACTGAACTCACCCTCATAGTTTTTCAGATTCTCGAGTCACGTACCCGCTAGTACCACTGAACTCGCTCCATAAATTCCAGATTATTGAGTCATGTATCCGCTGATACCACTAAACTTGCCCTCATAGTTTTTCAGATTCTCGAGTCACGTACCCGCTGGTACCACTGAACTCGCTCCATAAAATTCTAGATTATTGAGTCATGTATCCGTTGATACCACTGAACTCGCCCTTATAGTTTTCCAGATTCTCCAGTCACGTACCCGCTGGTACCGCTGAACTCACACTCACCATTCCTAAATTTCTAAGTCATGTATCTGCTGGTACCTCTGAACTTACACTTTGATTCCAACATTCATGGATTGTCGAGTTATGTACCCATCGGTACCCCTGAACTTACATCCTAGTCACTCTTTTGAAAGAAAGTCATGTATAACCATACCGCTGAACTTTCTTCCTACAAGAGATCCTCCCTCATGATCTATCACCTGCACTCCCAGTGCACAATAAAGGTAACGGGTCCACAAACTTCCAAGACGGCTATGTCCTCATCACCTCTGAGCCGTTCCACTTCCGCCAAAATCAAATCACCCCCTACATAGAACTTCCATGTCCTTATTACCTCTGAGTTGTTCTATGTGCCCTCCTTTAGTGAGCCCACTCCTGTCATGTCCTCATTACCTCTTAATGGGAAGGCTCCGTCGAAGAAACCTTCATACTTACCATGTCCTTATTACCTCTGAGTAAGTATGATGATCCCCTTTCGACCTATTATCTGTACCCACAGCCGGAGTACGCCAAGGGTAATAGGTCCACAAATGTCCTCTGTTGACCATCAATATCCTCTGTCGAGTTCACTCCTGCCATGTCCTCATTACCTCTGAGTAGGAAGACTCTACGTTAAAAAAACCTTCCCACTTGCCATGTCCTCGTTACCTATGAGCAAGTGTGTCGGTTCCCCTTCATCCTATTACCCGTATCCTAAACCAGGGTACGCCATGGATAATAGGCCCACAAATATCCTTATCTAAATTTCTCAGCACAAATCTATCACCTCATCAGGCCCCAGGAGCCCAGCTGCTCTACGGCATTCCCTTTCTCAATACCAAGAGCACCCATGACCACGTCACTATGGCTGCTTCAGGTACCCTGACCAAAACTTGTTACCTCTACCTAAAACTAAGGTACGCCATGGGTAACAGGTCCACAAATATGTCCCCTATGCGGGGGAAAACATCGCCACAATATCACAGGCGCAGCAAGCAATACAAATGAAGGGTAGAATTGAAAGTACTCTTTATTTGAAGGAAGGAAGAAAAAAAAAGCATTACATACTTCGGGATTATGTCCCCTTCAGAAAGTAAGAAAACAGAAACAAAACAAGAAGAAAAAGCCGACTACATTTCAGCGTTACTCAATTCTAGGAGGCGGTTTCTTACTGAGGTGGTCCCCCATTCATTCCGCTGCCGAGCGCGATGCTCGGCCTCCTGGAATAAATGCTCCTCATTGTCCAAGCCCAAAAACGCTTGACAGTCATCTTCCAATTTCTTCAAGGCAGCCTCCAGGTCAGTCGAAGCTTGAGTAATCCTGTCAGCCTCTTGAACAATTAGTCCTCTGTCATTGCGGGTAGTCTTGAGTTCAGACTCCAAGAAAGTCAACTTCTTCTGAAGCGCAAGGATCTGCTCCCGTGTCTCAGTAATCTCACGAGAGACAGACTCCTCCCGAGCCACAACGTTTTCGGTCATATAACTCAATTGATCATACCGATCAGCTAAGTCGCTGAGATCCTTCAACGCGGCCGGTCTGGTCTTATCTCGAGCCGCTCTGGTCCTCTCTATAACAGCAATAAGGGAATTTCGCTCCTCGTTTATAACAGCAGGCAGATCAGCCTGCCACAATACTCGAAGCTCGGACACCAGCCGATCAGCCTCCAGCAATTTCGCCTCCAGAAGCGAAGCCATCCCCGCATCATCAGAAAGATCCCTAAGGATGTTTATTTGACCATGGGCACATTGTCGGGCCAAGGTAAAAGAGGTCCCTCTGTCTACAGCGGCCTCGATTCCCCTCTTCAAATGACGATGAAAACTGACAACCACGTCCTGCAACGCGTCGTTCAAGACCTCAGCAGAGGAGGGCGTCAAGGGAAGCCGGAGCGGCAACGTCGGAGGAGTAACGCTAGAGTTCGCCATCAGGGGAACGGAGTCCGAGAAGAACGATGCATGGATAGCGGCCAACTCGTCTTCCGCCGCCCGGAGAGCTTGGAGGCTCGGCAGGGAAGAAAGGTCAACTCTCGAAGCCATCGGAGCGGAGGATAATGCAAGGACCATCGTTTCCTGCCCCGACTGCCCCGAGAATTGGCCCGCTAAACTCGGGCCCCAGAAGGCCCATCAAGACTAGTCGGACAGTGAGGAGGTACACCTCTTTCCACCGATGCCCCTTCGGCTGGGATTGTCTCAGCGACGTCCATCCTCGGCACTGGAGGGACAGGACCTGAATGTCCAGAATAAAAATCAATCGACGTGACCCGAAGGACATGATGATAGAGCAGATAAGCTTCCTCACGGGTTAAGATTCGGCTAATCTTACCAGGGGAGGGGCATAAAGGCCGCGGCTCATCCACAACTGGCATAGTCCCCTCACCCGCGATCACCGAGTTAAACTCAGCCACGTCCCTTGCCCCCATCACCTCGAAGGAGGATACAGATTGAGCTGCGTTCTCTTGAATAGGAGCAGGCTCATGGGAGTCCCCGTCACCCTGGGTCACCTCCCCGACATCCTGAAACTCTTCTTCTTCTCCCGACACCTAAAAGAGGGAACAAAGACAGTCAGGATTGAAACTCAAAGGAAAGAAAGGAGAAGGGATCGAGAGCAGTTTTGTTACCTCTGATGCAGGGTTGACTTCTTCTACACCTTTTTTTACGGCTAGCGGACGGTGCCTAGTCGTAACCAGCTTTCGGGATCGAGAAGCGCTGCCTATAGGAGAAACTTGCCTGCTACATTTCGGAATAGGACCAGGCGCAACAAGAGACTGATCCCTCAGTACCTCATCTGACAAAATATGCGACTGACCTACCTCCGCGCCTACCACTGGAAGGATAGAGTCATCTTCATCACACTCGTTGCCTTCGCCACCCTCAGCAGCGAAATCCAAAACTGGCACTTCGGCTCTAGTCTTTCTTTTCTTTGCTCCTTGAGAGACTTCCTCCAGACCGGTGCCGATAATAAAGCTGATACCTGGGACAAAACCGACTGGGGGCTTGTTCGCCATGACATGATACAGAGCTGCCATATACAAGATCTCCACTGACTCCTTAATGGCAGGGACTGAGAAAATGGTGGGAGTGTGGAACGAATCATAATATTGCCAAGCTCTGATACCATCAAGAAGACTACCCTCATAACCCAGACAAGAACTGGGGCTGTCCAGAAAAAGTTGGCTGTATCTAAACTGCCGGGCAAACCTGCTAGGTAGATAAGGCTCCAGAAAAACAGTATTGCAGTTACGGTACACTAGATGTGCAGGACGGATATTACGCAACCATAAGAGCATCTGGCCATCCAGAAGCTGAGGGGGTGCGATACCGTCAATATGTACAACCTCTATGTCCCTGTCAGTAAAGCGAGGGACGGATACGAAGATATGATACTTATCTGCCCTCGCCAATGCCATCCGGCAAGTCCGCATGGTTTCGCATTCCCAAGGCTCGTCACGATAGCGGAAGATGAATGTGTCATCATCAGTCACACCGCCTTCAGAGCCCGGCCTCATCAAAGACGGGTAATGTATCAGCAACCACCCCATCAAATAGTGATAGGGCAACTCAGTTCGTTCAAAATCCTTGGTCACGTCACGAGCAATGATTTTGGACGTGAAGGTGCGAAGGCCACGGTGTATGCTGCACACCATGGCCGGGAGGAGAGCTAGCCTGATTCGTAAAACTAACTTCACAGCCGGAAGGATGAAGTTACAACTAATTCTCTCAATAGAACCGGCTCCTCCCGAGACTACAAAATTTCGTAGCCAGATCATCAAAAATCCCGCCAGAAGCGCTTTCTCAGACAGCTCTTGAATATCCTGGTAAAAGTAATCGAAAGTATCAGTCTGGCTTCCGAATCTGTCGCTGGTAGTGGCCGCTTCCCTAGCCGACGACACCAAGTCCTCAACCGCTTCCCGAGGTCGAGGGCGACGAGAGGTGACTTTACCTAAGGCATCTGCCGAGAAGAGATAGTGCACCCAATCCCTGGTATAGGGAGCATTTCCTTCCAGGTTACTATCCTTTCGGGTCATCTGATAACATATGTTATAATGGCATAATATCTCCTGGTAAAGGGCCGCGAAGCCAGGATACCGTCGTTCCAAATCTTCGAGTTCCTCATTAGTTGGAGTATATGCTTCAAACGCTTCATCCCCCCAAGGAAGCTTGGAGACTGCGTGCATCTCATGGAGCGCGAGTCCCATCTCCCCCACAGGTGTGTAAAAGGTTCCCGTACGACAATTATACATTTTCAGCAGAGACATGAACAGCTTCTTGTTTATGGACAAGCCATGACTGGTACCTCGGATAGCGTGGTACAGGCCAATCTCGCACAAAAAGGCCTCATACTTCTGCAAGATCCAAGTAGACAAATTGATCCACGAAGGAATAGAGTGCACCCAACCAGGGAACGTCAACCGACCGACGGGGTAGGAGCCTTTCCGAGCAAGCTGATTAATAAAAGTATCGGCGGTAGAAAATGAGAAATTAGGGCCTGCCACATTCAGGAAAGAACCTGGGACCAACCCCGTCACAGAACGACTAGTGTGCACTTTGCCGGCAATCACGAATTTCAGATTATTATTATAATGGATGTTCCCCACAAATATCCCACCTCTGGTACGGGTTAAAGTCTCCCCCATCTTCCGATCAATCGGGAGCATATTAAACCAAGATAGTAGGAAGTGTCGCTCTATTTGGGGGATGCGAATCGCCATCCCGTTAGAAACAAAGCTCCAGTCCTCCGACACCTTCAGGACATGATCGTTCCCTACGGTCAAGGCGTCTCCAAAAAAGAACGCAGGCTTCAAATACTCCCCTTCAAATTTCCCGAAGTTCATCATAGCATTAAGGAAGTGGAAAGACTGATTCTTGATGGCGTTCAATCTAGCCGTAGGTTCATCGCTCGGAAACTGGTCAGCCATATACTGAACAATATGGTCGTACCTATAGCCGAGAGCGGCTTGAGCGCTACCCACCAAGAGTTCTCCAGCAGCGTTAACCGGCAGGTTCACTGAAGGACAGACAGAAAAAAGTTAAGTTAAATGGAGGGATAAAAGAAGGAAGCCGATTGGGTGCTCCAAAAAACCCCATGCGGCTCAAGAAAACATCTATGCGGCTCCATCAAGCTCAGAAGAACACTTATGCGGCTACATACAATAAAAAGTCTATGCGGTCTAACATCACTTATGCGGCTTCGCCGACAAGGCAAAAATATAGACGCGATGGTCCTCTTATGCGGCTCGCAGCTCACCCGTAGGACGACCATGCGATTTACAAAGGCTCGTGCATAAAGTATGCGACGTAGCCATGGCGGTTGGGGTTCTTTAACTCATGTATTGTCCTTACCAGTAATGGAGGGGTGAACGTCGGGATGAACGTCAGGTACGACGACTGGCGGAGTAGCAGCCGCAGCCGAGGCGGAAGTGGAGGCCGCCTTCTTGCCCTTTACTGCCACGGTCTTCTTGGGAGCCATTAATTATCAAAAGAGAAGAAGGGCAACCGAGATAGAGATGGTCTGAGGAAGAAGAAAGAAAATAAAGAAGTCTTCTCTCTCTTCAAACTCTTCCTATTTATAGGAGGACGAGAGAAGGAGGACACGTGGGCCAATGACCGACTCATGAAGAGCGAAACCGACTCTTTGGGTTTCGTCTCCAAGATTCCCCAAGACATCAAATCCGAAAGATTTAATAAGCTGACTCTTGGGATTCCCCCCTACAAAGACGGCGCTGAAACGAATTCGAGGCAATTAAAGACCTGCACACGCGGCAAGAAGCTATGCGGCTGAACAGTATCCGGCGGTTGAGTCACCTATACGGCTGAACAAATCTATGCGGCCAAGATATCCATGCGGTCAGGATTCCATACGCGGCTAGAAGAACACAGCCATGCTTCTTATTCAAAGTATTTCAATTTTACAAATTGAAAACTTTGAAGGGGGTCCTGTAGAAGCATGGAAAATACTAAAGAAAATGACTCATACGGCCAAAGAACCCTATACGGCTCAGAAAAATCATGCGGCTCAGGGAATCATGCGACACAAGGAGCTATGCGGCCCAAAGCAATCCATGCGGCTCAGAAGACACGTGGCCTGATAGTGCTTCCCTCCACCCATGCTACATTAATTGCTTTGACGGCTGATCCCTCTGAAAAGTTGACAGCCCTGACACCAAAGCAGGTAATTATGGCTCTGTCATAATGATGAATCTCTAGGGAAGAGAAAAGAAATCTCTGACACAAATCCCTCGAGAGCCATAAAAATGCCACGTGGCCTTGCCACGAGAGCGTTCGTATGCGGCTCACTTCTCATGCGGTTCAGAATAAATCCCATGCGGCTCAGAGTGAATATGTTATATGCGGCTCAGGCCATGAAAGCCTCATGCGGCTCGAGCAAAGAACTTCCTATGCGGCTCAGAGTAAATCTATCCTATGCAGCTCAGGCCATGAAAGCCTCATGCGGCTCGAGCGAAGACTTCTTATGCGGTTCGAAAGGGTCATGTCCATGCGGCTCAGGCGGATATGTACCTATGCGGCCCACAAGAATTACTCCTCTGTGGTTAAAGGGCTCAAGTGAGGGCCACTACACACGCAGCCCTGACACGTGGGCCTAACCATATGCGGCTCACACTCATATGCGGCTCAATAGTCATGCGGTCCAAATCCCCCCAGCAGCTTCTAGGACACGTGTCCTAAACCAATTAATTCCTCAAATTGGCTGCCATTAAAGATTGGGTCAAATCCCAATAATCAGGGACACGTGGCAGAAGAATAGATCTGATTTATTCGCAGATATCAGAAGATCATTATAAGGAAGATTTATTCCAATCAGCATTAATTGCTCATAGGATTTGGTGTAATCTACACCTAATGGCCCAGATTCATCATAATCAAAACGAATGGCCTGGATTGACCAATCTCCAAGCCGCCGTCATCTCCAAGAGCTAATCATTAGCAACCCTAATGATCAGATCCCACTATTATAAATAGCAGGGTGCCATTCCCTTGTGAGATATACGACATCAGAGAGAAAAATACATAAATACAGAGAGACTTTCCCCCATAGTCAGAGAGAGAATACACACAGAGAGAGAGAGAAGCCAGAGGAGCAATAGAGGAGCAAGAAGAGCATTTCTTCATCAACGCCAACTATCTTTTCACAAGGAGCCAAGGCTGCATACCGATCGTCCAAGGAGTAAGGCAGGGCTGCCGTCGCCTTCCCGAGCCGCTATCGTCACCCCCCCAGAATCTAAAATAAACAATTGTACTTAGACTGCTGTACCTAGGTTTTCGTCCCTAGGCTTTCTTTGTACAAGCGAGTTTGTAACGTGAAGTAAAAGTCCGGTCCTCCGATAATTGTTCTGTTCTTTTATATTTCATGGCAAATAATATATACATATATATACCCACATATACATACGTATAATATATTTTTATTTATAAATACATATATACACACATATTATATATATATTTATATATACATATATGTAAACACAAATGTCGTTTATACATATATATACATACACATATATAATAAATTTATATATTCATACACATACTCACATATTATATATATATTTATATATACACAAACATACACATCTATATATATATATATATACATGCATATACATATATATATATATATATATATATATATATATATATATATATATATATATATATATATATATATATGTTAGAGAACAAACTAATATTAACTATTAATAATAAATAATTTATTTAATAACCATAATATTAAAATTAATAATAATAATAATAACTCTAATAATACTGTAATTAAACCAATAATATATTTCCGTGAACTCATCAAACACACCATTTATTTGGCTCCAGAAATTCGCACAATTATTCTAAAACAACATTTAAATAAACTATTAAATATTTAGAAAGTATTTGTCAAGTCCTAAAAATAAATAAGAAAATATTTGTATATACATAAAATGTCTACATGGCCATCCCGAGTTTCACTGCATGCCTACATGGGCTTGGATTTGGTTCGGCCCAGTTTGGACTAACTTGGTTCAACCGGGTTCCTGCAAGTCAATAAATCTAATAATAATTAATTAAACTATTTCTAATGGTCATGCTATAGCTTGGCCTGGTTTTCCTAGTTAGGACGTCACTATGGCTCGGCATTCCCCTACCATGGCTAAACACTAGTCAAAGCACGCTACTGCACTATCCGTGCCATGATTCCTAACCGTCTTGTACTTCAAAACTCCATCATGGCTAAAGTCATCTACCGTAATAATTAACTAAATAATTATTTATAAAATTCTAAATCCCCATTTAAATCTAATAAATAAATAAATAAATATTTTTAAAAAAAATGAGGGAAGGGGAGCTACAAATCAACCCACCTTAAAAATAATTTCGTCCTCAAAATTCTAATTCATGACTATCCCGTAAAATTCAAAGTCTATTATCACCTTAATCATCTCAAATTTAATTCCTCGAAAATAGTTTATATCCTCCTCCTAATCATTTTGTAGCTACAAAGTCTCGAGGACTTCTACCCACCTTTGGTCACACTACTCCTCAAAATACGGTCACTAAAGTCTTATGGTCTTCTAACTAGTTGCTAACAATTCTACTGGGCCGATATCTAGGCATATGGCATATATAATCTCTCATATCTATAAACAACCAAACACTCAAAAGTCAAGCCATATTATACTATAATTTTAAAAATTGCTCGTAAATCCTAGACAGCACGATCAATCGTCACCCCGAAATAAAAGGGACAAGAATCAATGGCACATAAAGCGAGAAAGTATAATCGAGAGCAAATATGGAGTTTTCAATGATGTAAAGAAATTTCTAGGAGAATTTTCAAGGCAGAGTGGATTAAGATTTCTAAGGGTTTAGTCATGGTCGCTGGCTTGTATCAGTACAGTTACGTAACCGATACGATATGCTCTGACCTGCACGGGCCACCAAAAAAATTTGTCACGACCCACACCCGCTTTTCGGATACGAAGTGTGTCCAAGCCCAGCTACGTACCGAACGGACACCAGCCCGACTCGAATACGTAAACGTGAAGAACAGATGGCAACTCTAGAGGGGGGGTGAATAGAGTTTAAAGAAAATAACCAATTAAAAATTAACTCTTTCACGAATAATAAATAATCAGAGTAAAATGCGAAAAGTAAATGAAGAGCAAGAAAGCATACGCAAACACAGCAATTTTAACCTGGTTTCCCTCGTGGAGGACTAGTCCAGGCCTGAGAACTCTAGCTCAGGATTAAATCTACTATTTGTGAAATAGTAGTTTACAACCCGTGCCTTTACTTCAGAAGAGCACGTCAACTTCTTACTGAGGATCGCAGTGGCAATTTGCTTGGAATTGTCCAAGCGACTTCTTCAACTCTTGCACAAGAATCCTAACTGAGAGATGCTGAGCACTCGAGACTTAGGAGGCTTGTGGCTAGTAGATGGGAAGGGTATGGCTTATTTGAGCTATAAGAGAGAAGAGAAGAGAAGATTGGATAATTTGAAATGAGAGAATTCATGGCCTATTTATAGTGTTTTTGTAGGCAGAATTCGGCCAGAATTCGGGTAGAAAATTTCAAATATTTGGCCGTTGGACAACTAGCAACCAGCTAACACTAAAATTAGGGATGCTAATTTCTAGGGGACAGAGTTCGGCCCGAACTCTGTGTGGAGGCAGAGTTCGGCCCGGACTCTGTCTCCAGAGCACAGAATGGTTCTAAGTGGCCAGTGGGTATTTTTCTGGATAGTGGAGTTAGAGGATTATTGGGTAGGCTATAGGTCAAGTCTCAAGAGCTCAGCATGACACAGTTTACATCAGTCTAGACTCCACAAAAGTGTAAAATACAGACTCAAATAACTGAGAAGCTGAGACTGAGCTGTCTTCTGACTTGAGCTTAATGTAGACGTCGTGTGTCGTATTGAATTATTACAAATATTATTTAGTCAATGTTATCAATATCTGGTTGACTGTGACTTTGTGTCAACAATCTCCCCCATATTGATAATTGACAAAATAATATATGTATATTCAATATTCATACCTGGACACAGTTGATCACAAAAACATAGCTCCACCATAATCAATGCCAAGCAGAAATAATAGCTCCCCCGTAACCGGTGAACGGTACCGAGCTAGAATCAATAGCTCCCCCGTAAAGAATGCATTGAACCTGTTGGCCTGATAAACAATATCTCCCAAAAGCACCAAATAGCACATACAAACAAGAATATACATATTTCTCCCCCTTTTGGCATTAGCAATATAAACTGCATATGAATAATAATGATGCAACCACACCAAATAGAAAAGAAACTGTATATGAATGATCAAAACGAGCAACTAGCATAGAATAATAAACTATGATAAGCATAAAATGTCATCACACATAACCAGAGTCATCAAACTACTAGAGTTTTAGTACAACCCAAGTACATAAATCCAAATAAAACTAAATAACTGGAAATCAGAAAACAGAAACTAGAATCATCAGCAGCAGCAGCAGATAGGAAACGCCATCTCCATCATGGAGCACGAGAAGGCCCAGCAGAGTCTAAATGATCAGTGAATGAATGGCTGGGGCCCACAATAGCGGCATCCGAATCCAGATAGCGCATGACCCAGGGGTCGGCAATGCGATAACCAGCGCGACCAGGATCCCGCTCCATGGGAATGGGCATAGAGGGGTGACGAGACATGGAATACCAAATATCGTGCAGCGAGTTGCTGAGGGCACTCATCTGCAGGGTAGTCCGATAGTCCATCTGAGTCCAGCGATCGTCCTCCAATGCGAAACGATCTCTGAGCATGGTCTGAATGGAGTCAAAAGTAGCAGGAGGAGGAGGCGCATCCTGTCCAAGTGGAGGGGCGTCGGGCTCCTCATCAGAATGCTCAGAAGTGTCAGGAGAAGCAACAACTGCCTGAAGGCGTCGTGCCTTGGAAAGGAATACAGGAGCAGGCAAGAAAGGACAATCATGAAGAGGGACAATGAACGCACGAAAAACCATAGGAAGATACATAGGATAAACCAGGGCTCGTGGTTTCTTCCTACAGTTAATTATCCAGTCCATCATGGTACGTAGAAGATTGAACGGAATGCGATAATAGAGATGATACAAAGCAGATATCTCAAAATATGTAACCTCATCGGTGGAGCCAGCTTTTGGCAAAATAGTGTTAAAAATAATTCGATAAAGTTCATAGAAATACGGGTTGAGGTGCTTGGCCATAAGCTTGCGAGGACTTATGTTAGGAGCACATAATTCCTCCTTGAAACTTTCAAGAGAAGTTTCACCAACAAATTGGAATTGGCGAGCTTCCATAAGCTTATCCCAAATATCAAGATCTTGGAGTGCAAGATACTTGCCCAACTCAGAAGTATCAAAAGCAATATCAATACTGGCAACCCGGGAATAGATGTGAGTGGCATCGTGAGTCAAGTTACAATAGAACATTTGTATGGCGCTACGATAAATAACAAAGTTTGAAGCCACTAACTCATTTAAGCAAAGATCTTGAAACAATGATTCAAATTGTGAGAAAATAGTAAAATTTATGGGATGTCCCGCGAAGACCGGACGAGTCCGAAAGTCACTAAACCACTCGTTGGAGGCGTATAGTGATACAAACAATCGGTCGTCATAAGTATTAGGGTCGCGGGAAGGAGGTGGATTGAACAACGGATGAAGGGGTTGTGGTTGTTCAACGGGTTGCTCAATGGGAGGAGGAGGATTCGAAGAGGAAGCACCCTCGGTTCGGATCCTCTTCCCATGATTGGGCAAGCGAGGAGCCATTTGCAAACAAGTAGAGAACTTGAAATAGAGAGGGAGAAGGAGTTATACCTCAAATCAACAATGAACAGTGAAAGAGAATGAGGAAATAGCCCTTCTCCTTGATTTTGATGAGCAATGGAGCACTTTGGAGAGAAAACTAGGGTTAGGGTTTGTGAAAGAATGTTTGGAGAGGTGAAGGTGGTGGTAAGAATGAAGGATAGAGATGAAAACCCGAATATAAGATAAGGGTTTTCTTTGGTCGGAGCAGATCTGGACCGTAGAATCACAATTGATCAAACGGCTGTGACTGTCCCCGATTCTGGAATATGGGAACCGAATTCGGCCCGAACTCTGTTGGGGACAGAGTTCGGCCCGAGTTCTGGATCCTTGTTCCAGAACTGAAAAACAGGCCAGAAGATAGAAAAATGGCTAAGTATGGGAAAATAAGTAAGATATGAAAGAAATAGCTAGAAAGATTCAATCAATATGAAAAATATCAGAATAAAATTGAGAAATAGTGAATCAGCAGTAAGAAATCAAAACGAACCATATAATAAATAAGGAAATATATCATAATTCAATAGTTTGAAGTTGCCATGGGTTAGCTGCAGGGGCCGGATCCCAGCTAGCGGTAGTCCTGTGGACTAGTGCACCGTGTCGCTTAGGCTTTTACGCCTTGTTGTCAGAAGGGCCCTTTCGGCTTGTACCCATAGCAAATTCATCGTAAGAGAATCATAATATAATCGATATTTATGCAGGTGAGTTTTAATTGATGACAGCTTCATCTAAAATTCTAAGTTCACGACAAAGGAAATTGAAGCGCTCTTCGGATAATGGCTTAGTAAAGAAGTTTGCTAGCTGATGATCAGTGTCAATAAACTCTAAGTTAATCGTGCCATTTTGCTGATGATCACGCAAAAAGTGGTGTCTGATTTCAATGTGTTTTGTGCGTGAGTGAGAGATAGGGTTCTTAGTCAAGTTAATAGCACTAGTATTGTCACAGAATATAGGAATATGCATGAAAGATAAATTGTAGTCTTCAAGGGTTTGCTTCATCCACAGAATTTGGGCACAACAACGCCCTGCTGCGATGTATTCAGCTTCTGTTGTGGATAGTGCGACAGAATTCTGTTTCTTGCTAAACCAAGAGACTAAAGCCTTTCTTAATAAATGACACGTGCCGCTTGTACTTTTACGGTCGACCTTGCATCCAGCAAAGTCAGCATCAGAGTAACCAATGAGGTCAAATGATGTAGATTTGGGATACCATAGGCCCACTGTAACCATACCCTTAAGGTATCGAAAGATACGCTTAACCGCGGTCAAGTGTGATTCCTTAGGATTTGCTTGATATCTAGCACATAAGCAAACACTAAACATGATATCGGGGCGACTAGCAGTTAAATAAAGTAAGCTGCCTATCATACCTCGATACTTATGTTGATCAACAGGTTTGCCGCTCTCATCTGGTTCGAGTTTGGTTGAAGTAGTCATTGGAGTGCTGATTGGTTTGACGTTGTCAAGATCGAACTTTTTCAGCATGTCCTTTGTATACTTTGACTGACAGATGAAAGTTCCATTAGCCACTTGTTTCACTTGTAGACCAAGAAAGTAGTTGAGTTCTCCCATCATGCTCATCTCAAATTCTGTCTGCATACACTTGGCAAATTCTTGACAGAGGGTTTCATCAGTAGACCCAAAAATGATATCATCAACATAAATTTGAATTAATAGAATAGTGTCTTTAAAAGATTTTATAAAAAGTGTAGTGTCAATTTTCCCTTTTGAAAAACCTTTCTCAAGCAAGAAACTGCTTAGCCTTTCATACCAAGCTCTTGGGGCTTGTTTAAGGCCATATAGCGCTTTCTTTAGCTTGAACACGTGGTCGGGAAATTTATGATTTTCAAAGCCAGGGGGTTGTTTTACATAAACTTTCTCCTTAATAAAACCATTCAAGAAAGCACTTTTCACATCCATTTGAAATAATTTGAAATTTTGATAATTTGTAAATGCACAAAGCATCCGAATGGATTCTAATCTAGCAACCGGAGCATATGTCTCATCGTAGTCGATACCTTCCTCTTGGTTGTATCCTTGAGCTACTAGACGAGCTTTGTTGCGTGTGACTGAACCATCTTCATTCACTTTGTTTCTAAAAACCCATTTAGTACCAATTATCGAGTGATTAGCCGGTCTAGGAACTAGTTCCCACACTTGGCTCCTCTCGAATTGGTTGAGTTCTTCTTGCATAGCAGAAATCCAAAATTCATCATTAAAAGCTTCAGAAATGTTTTTCGGCTCAACTTGTGAAATAAAGGCAGTGCTAGCAATAGAGTCTCTTAGTGATGATCTGGTAGTTACTCCACCTGAAACTTCACCTATCACTAAATTTTTTGGATGAGAAGGCTTGAAAGAGAATTTCTTTGGCAAGTCCTCTAGAGAATTTGTTTCGGTAGAAGTATTCATTGGAGTAGAAGTTGATGGCTCAATGTCATCATCAAGAGTACTTGCTGCACTGTTATCTTCATCAAAAGTCACATTTGTTGACTCTTCCACAATTAGTGAGCATTTATTAAAGACTCTATATCCCTTACTCTTGGCGGTATAACCAAGGAAAATACCATCGTCAGCTTTGGCATCAAATTTGCCTAAGTTGTCTTTGGTGTTAAGGATAAAATATCTACATCCAAAAACTTTAAAATAAGAAACATCGGGGGTTCTCCCAAACCAAAGCTCATAGGGTGTTTTCTTCGTAATGGGACGAATAAGATCCTATTCAAAATGTGGCATGCTGTACTGACAGCTTCTGCCCAGAAATATTTCGAAAGTGAAAATTTATTCAACATAACTCTAGCCATATCGCCGAGAGTCCTATTCTTCCGCTCCACAACACCATTTTGTTGAGAAGTTCTTGGACAAGAAAATTCATGATCAAAACCATTAGAATCACAAAATTTTTTAAAATCAGAATTTTCGAATTCGCCTCCATGGTCACTTCGGATTCGAGTGATCATGTAGCCTTTTTCGTTTTGAACTTTCTTGACAAAAATCTTAAAAACTAAAATAGCATCACTTTTGTTTGTGAGAAAGAAAACCCAAGTAAATCTCGAAAAATCATCAACAATAACAAATGCATAAAGTTTACCACCAAGACTAGCTACTCTACTAGGACCAAATAAATCCATATGGAGTAGTTGCAGGGGTCTGGAAGTACTTACAGAGTTGATGGAATGAAATGAGGATTTGGTTGCTTTGTTCAATTCACATTCGGCACATACCGTGTCCTTTTTGAATGTGATGTTGGGTAATCCTCTCACTAGCTTCTTGGTCGATAACCTGGATATCGTATCCATATTGGCATGACCAAGACGCTGGTGCCAAAGTAATCGTTCATCTTTGTGGGCATATAAACATCTACCTGTATTGTTAGTATCTATGGAAAGATAGAAAATATAAATGTTATCCTCTCCTTTCCCTTCAAAAACAATGTCTCCCGTTGACCTATCATAAATGAGGCAATTGTTTTGTCCAAAGTTAATATCATATCCATGATCAGGAGATGACTAATGCTGAGCAGGTTATGCTTTAACTCGGTCACTAGGCAGACATCCTTTATTACAGAAGAGGGAGGATGACCAATAATACCATTACCTATTATGTGCCCTTTTAAATTGTTACCGAAGGATACGTATCCTTCTCTCTTCATCGATAGTGATGCGAAAAGATTTGCGTCTCCTGTCATATGTCGCGAGCATCCACTATCGAGAATCTACTTACTTTCAGTTGAGGAGGGAAGGTCCACCCACATCAAGAGTAGATGTGACCTTTGGTACCCAAGTTCTTGAGGGTCCTGAAAAGTTAGTTTTCGAAAACCATGCATATATCTTTTTGTCTACCAGTCTTCTAACTCTACATTGTGGTGAAATGTGTCCATGTGATCCACAGTAAGTACAGATAGCATTTTTGTTTACACTAGGAATATGAGAATAATATCTATAGGCAGCATGATGTGGATGGACATGATGTATAGAGTTTGCATGGTGATCATGGTGATGTTGTCTATGTGGCATGGCATGGTGATATTGTCTATGTGGCATGGCATGCTGATATTGTCTATGTGGCATAGTATGCTGATATTGTCTATGTGGCATAGTATGCTGATATTGTCTATATGGCATAGCATGGTGATATGGCATGATATGGTGATTTTGTCTATATGGCATGGCATAATGATCTTGTCTATATGGCATGGCATGGTGATGATTTCTATATGTAGAGTGATATTGGTTGTGTCTTTGTGCAGCATGATGAGTATGAGAAGTATTCTTACGTGCACGTGGTTTTTGTGTTTTATGAAAGTTAGTGTATATAAAAGTATGGTTACGTGCTGCATGAGGATGACGTGGTTGACTAGCTTGAGTGGTGTTGTGCCCATGTGATTGGGTTTGAGGTTGAGCAACCTGTTTTCCCAATTTGGTTTCTAATCTCTTAGAAACAGCTTGCAGTTCATCAACCTTAATATTTAAGCCATATATCTTAGTCATTGAAACCTTGTGTCTACTCTTTTCTTCAGCAAGCAACGTGTTGAGTGTTGTGATTTCTTGTGTCTGTTGCTTAATACGTGTTTCAGCATCATGTAAGCTTAATTTAAGCTTGGATACTTCATTAGTGTCATCAGTGGGTGTCGTGTCTCTAATGTTATCAAGTAAAAGAGAAATTCTTTGTAATTCGACTTCAAGACTTTTGATTTTATCCTTGGCATGTTTGTATTTACCGATGACCTTTTTATGATCATCGAGTAAATCAGTGAAGGCATCGCCAAGTTCATCAAAAAAGAAGTCATCTAAAGTTTCGTTAGATACCTTGTTGGAAGTTGCCATTAGGCACACATTTGCTTTATCTTAAGGAGAGTCCTTTTCTTCCTCGGAGTCACTTGCTTCACTTTCATGCCAAATGCTTGTGTTGGCATATTTCTTTGATGAGGTCTTCTTGTATGGCTTCTTATAGCGGTTGCTTTTCTTCAAAAAAGGACAGTCTTTTCGGACGTATTCAGTCTTCTTGCAACCATAGCAGGTTGGCACTTCTTCATCGTCTTCTTGTGGTTCCTTCTTTCTTCTATTGAAGCGAAGGAATTTCTTGAAGTTGCGAACCATGAGAGCTTGGTCTTCGTCATCCGAGTTGTCGTCTTCGGTCTCATCGTGCTCAGTCCTTCGTCGATGAGCTTTGAGAGCGATCTCCTTAGTCTTCGGAGCAGGCTCTTCGAAGTCCTTGAGGTCAAGCTCGTGAGTCATGAGCTTACCCATCAGGGTCTCCATTGATATGGTTGTGAGATCGTTCCCTTCTATGATGGCTGTCACCTTAGGGTTCCAAATTTTTGGTAGCCCCCTAAGCAACTTGCGAATCTTCTCATGATTTGAATATTGCCTTCCAAGTGAAGACAGGGGGTTGATGATGTCGAGGAATCTTGTGAACATCTGTGTGATCGTCTTATTTGGCTTCATCTTGAATGCCTCGTATTCTTGCATAAGACGACTGATTTTTGATTCCTTGACTTGGGTGGTTCCTTCATGCGTCACTTCTAGAAGCTTCCATACTTCGTGAGATGTGGTGCATGTGGATACCCTGTTAAACTCATTCCTGTCTATAGCACAGAATAAAGCATTAATAGATCTCGCATCTAGACTTGCCTGTTTCTTCTCTTCGTCAGAATATTTGTCATGGGATTTCTCAATAAGATCACCGTTGACAACTATCCTGACGGGCTTTTTGTAACCGTCAGTGACGACTGTCCACAGGTCGAAGTCTAGAGACTTGAGATAGAAACTCATCCTTGTTTTCCAATACGTGTAGTTAGTTCCATCAAATAGGAGAGGCCTATGAGTGGACTGTCCTTCACCGTGATTGGAAATCAAGGATTGTGTGGTTGCCATGGATCAGCTCTAGGATGTAAATCCTTTGTAAAGAGAACAGAGCTCTGATACCAATTGAAGAACAGATGGCAACTCTAGAGGGGGGTGAATAGAGTTTATAGAAAATAACCAATTAAAAAATAACTCTTTCACGAATAATAAATAATCAGAGTAAAATGCGGAAAGTAAATGAAGAGCAAGAAAGCATACGCAAACACAGCGATTTTAACCTGGTTTCCCTCGTGGAGGACTAGTCTAGGCCTGAGAACTCTAGCTCAGGATTAAATCCACTATTTGTGAAATAGTAGTTTACAACCCGTGCCTTTACTTCAGAAGAGCACGTCAACTTCTTACAGAGGATCGCAATGGCGATTTGCTTGGAATTGTCCAAACGACTTCTTCAACTCTTGCACAAGAATCCTAACTGAGAGATGCTGAGCACTCGAGACTTAGGAGGCTTTTGGCTAGTAGATGGGAAGGGTATGGCTTATTTGAGCTATAAGAGAGAAGAGAAGAGAAGATTGGATGATTTGAAATGAGAGAATTTATGGCCTATTTATAGTGTTTTTGTAGGCAGAATTCGGCCAGAATTCGGGTAGGAAATTTCAAATATTTGGCCGTTGGACAACTAGCAACCAGCTAACCCTAAAATTAGGGATGCTGATTTCTAGGGGACAGAGTTCGGCCCGAACTCTGTGTGGAGGCAGAGTTCGGCCCGAACTCTGTCTCTAGAGCACATAATGGTTCTAAGTGGCCAGTGGGTATTTTTCTGGATGGTGGAGTTAGAGGATTATTGGGTAGGCTATAGGTTAAGTCTCAAGAGCTCAGCTTGACACAGTTTACATCAGTCCAGACTCAACAAAAGTGTAAAATACAGACTCAAATAACTGAGAAGCTGAGACTGAGCTGTCGTCTGACTTGAGCTTAATGTAGACGTCGTGTGTCGTATTGAATTATTACAAATATTATTTAGTCAATGTTATCAATATCTGGTTGACTGTGACTTTGTGTCAACAAAACGCTGTCAAGGCTATGGTATACTGCCAAATCATGGCAAACAAATCTATATCTGAATCCATAATAAGAATATGAAACATGAATGAACACTATGGGTCGTGGTCTGCAACCCACTAGCATAAATGCCCGATAAGACTCTAAAGGAAATAACAAGAGTCTAAAACTGAATCAAGAAACAGGATAACTCATGATAAGGTAAAAAAGCACGAGCGGATAATAAACACAATAACGGTACCTGAATCCCGCAAGAACCGCAAATCCTCTGCCATCTAGAACTACTAGCTAACTCCATGCAATCGCTAAACCTGAGGAGATCATCAGGTCCTCAAAGGACATAGCAAGATACATAATATACATGCCTATCTAATAGTTTTATCATGCGGGAGAAAATAAACAAGAGGAAACAGGAACACGCCAATGACTACGAACACGAACACAAACTCGAACACGAACACGAATACTAACACTAGAACAACTACGTATAAATGAACTACCGGATGAACGATAATCACAAGATCAATGGAAGAAACCAAACCCTCATCCTGAGTGTGGACTCTCTGGTTAGTACTAACCCTCGTCCCGAGTGTGGACTCTCTGGTTAGTTCACGGCAAGGCACCCTCGTCCCGAGTGTGGGCTCTCTGGTGTAATTACAACATCCTCGTCCCGAGTGTGTGTACTCTCTGATGTAAATACCCTCATCCCGAGTGTGGACTCTCTAGTGCAAGTCAAGTCAAGTCATCACCCTCGTCCCGTGTGTAGACTCTCTGGTGTAAATAATCGACATCCAAGTCCCGAGTGTGGACTCACGGATGTAAACAGATCAAGAAAAACACCCTCGTCCCGAGTGTAGACTCTCTGGTGCCAAGGAAACAATATCAAGGATTTAGCAGTTCAATTACACGTATTCGTTCTATAACACGACTCAAACAAGGTACTGACGAGAACATCTCCAAACACAAGGTCAAACATGGACACGGCTATATGCAACAAGAACAACTCCACAGAAAATAACACGAAAAGCACATGTCCATAAATTATCCCAAGACTGTAAAATGAAAAGAAATACATGTAAATAAAACTGTAGAGGAAGGCAAGGTATACTTGCCTGGTGGTTGTACGCAGATCCAACAAATATATAGTCGATTGGTAAGCCATACAGTCCAAGTCATCACAAATGTCTCCGAAAGCTGAAAAAACATTACCAACGTTCTCAGAATAGTCAAATTAGCTAGGATTTCCTGTCCTTAAGTCCAATTCTGGACACAGGAGCAAAACGGTAATTTTAGGCAAAAACGATGTCCGCCGTTGGACCCCGCTTTGCACCGAAAAGCGTGCCAGAGTCAATGGTCTCTAAATCGTCAAACTATATGTCTACGGATTTGGTTTTTCGATACGAACCCAACAGTATGTCCAATTTTGGATTTCGAGGGGCCGTGCACAAAATCGCCCGTTGAATCGGACCGTGGGGCCCGCGAAACGACGATTTTATCAACTGTCTCAGAATCGGACCAAACTTGTTATACAGGACCAAAAAAATGATACGGTCCTGATGGCACAAGTTTCGTCTCGATCTGACGAACATGTATAAAGTAATTGAGAAATTTGCACAGAGGCCGATACGAAGAATTTCGATAGATACGTATCAAATTCGTCGCGCACACGCGACCAATTTGAATTCCGTCAAAGCCCACACGACCACGAAGCCGTTATACAGCTTTTGATGCCTACTGTGCGCGACCACGTCGCCTGGTTTGGCGGGATGCACGTCGCATGGATGAATTTTCATATTTTTAAAACAGGTTTTCGTCAAAGTTCAGGATTCGATTTCTCGGCGCACAGTTATCAAAATTGATTTCTGTAAAAAAGGTTCTTTACCCCTATATGTTGTCTGTAAACCTACTCAAATGGATTTCGAAATCGATCACTGGTTTGCAAGAAATCGAGACTCAAACTGGGGACTTCGGGACAGTCTCTATACTCAGAATTTTGAGAATTTTTTCGATTTTGGGAATCGATTTGCGACGCGCACACGCGAATTGTTCAATTCTATTTGAAGAGGATTGGGTTAGAGTTGTCGGTGTACCTGATGAAATGGTTTCACAAAACGGCAAAGAAATGACAGAGAAATAAACGTCTCGATCTGATGCACTTGCAGCCGCTGCTACTGTCGTTTGCCTGTTACGCGGCTTGTGCGTTCCGGCGGCCTCCGGCGACCCGCACGACCGTGCACGGTGGTCCAAGCGGCGTGGAGGTACGCAGGTCGGGGCTGCTCTGGGGTTAGGGTTTTAATGAACTCCTTCTTCTGATTACTATATAAATATAGATATATCCATGCTATTCGGCTGTGCGGTTATCCAAGGGGTCGGGCTCGGTTACTCAAACAGAGCCGAATTCAGGGGTGGGGGAACGGCTGAGCCATGAAATGGCTTGGGCTGCTTGGGCCGGTTTGGG
>JANAVB010012791.1:0-67400 GCA_029216955.1 Iris pallida | reverse complement strand
TATATATATACACATGAAGAGAGAAATAGATATTTTCAAAATAGGAAAAATAGAAAAATTAGGTGGGGGTATTTGGACAGTCATGAAAGAACAATATGAGCTTGGGCTCGGGTTCGGTAGAGCCGGGTCGGGCCAAAATCGGACAGGAGGCAATATTCAAATTAAAATGAGTGTTTATAATCATGGGCAATTAAATAATATGCGGGGACTCAAATAAATGGGACACAAGTGTCAGGCGGGTAGTAGGCTTCATGTGGGCATATCCATATTTGGGGTCGACTAGGTTGGGTCGATGTCGGGTCCCGAAATTAAATGGGAAATTAAATCAGGTTTCACGGTAGATAATTAATTGGCCTAAATTGAACCGAAAGTTGTGCGAAGGAAATGGAGCACAAAATGGAGTGTCTGATTGGGACACGAAGGTCATGGGTGAAGAGCGTCTCGAGTAGATCAGGCATGACAAGTTGGTTTCGAGGAAATGACTAGTCTGGTGCTCCTAAATTAAAAGTCACGGTAACGTGCATATGAAGATCCAGAAAAGAGTGGGAATTCAATTAATAATTAAAATGGTCTAAATTGACCCGAACTTGCGCGAAGCAAAAAGAGTACAAGAAAACAAGTTCGAGTGGGACGAGATATATCAAAATGAAGATAATCTCGTCTACTACAAACTCCAAGAAGGAAGTTTCCAGAGACTGGCATCCCTGATGCTCTAGAATTCTAAGTCACGGTAAAGAGCATTAAATCAAATAATAATCAAATAATAATATCTGTTCAAAATAATTGATTTATAAAATTAAAAAAAAATATAAGCCCAAATTTCAGGGGCTTACATATATGCATGAGAAAATGAAAATGAGAAGGGATTTATACCTTCCGGTAGATCGAATCGAAGAAAAGCCTTCCCGGAGCGACACCGACACGTAGAGATTCCAAAAGGACACGAACGAGCTCCGAATCCTCCCAAACTTGGGTAGCTTCCTCCTTGGCTAGAATGGAGAAGGAAAGAAGAAGATTTGGTGACAAAATGGAAGGATTTGGTGACAAATGGAAGGATTTAGTGGAGAAATTGCTAGAGATTGCTCTATAGGAATTTGGGGAAGAACAAGAGAGAGAGTGTGGATGAGAATAATGAAATAAACTTGAGCCTATCCTCTCCCAAAGTGGCTGGCCATATGGGCTATTTGTCCTATTACGTTAAGGTCCAAATGCCCCCACTAACCTATTCTATGAGTATTAGGAAAGGGCTAATTGGTTGGGGCTAAATTAGTCATTCTAAAGTCTCTAATCACACTAACCTTATCCATAATAATTAGTCTAACCTCTAACTAAATATTTCTATCATGTGGAATAAAATTAATATTATGTGGGCCATGCCTAACTAGTGTGTGGGTCCCACTAGAGTCAAACTACCCCCGGGTCCCCGTTACAAGTCAGATTGAGATGAAATTCGAACCCGACTCAAATAATCCCAAAACAATATCATAAATAATAAAATAATTCAAAGAGGTCAAATGCAAAAATATCCTTAGGCCAAAAATGATATTAAAATATCATAATCACATGGTTAGGCTCTAGGTCAAACAGTCTCTAAGGTTTCACTAGCAAAACGTCAAAACCACAAGTCAATGATTTAAATAATTTTAAATCACCAAAATCATATCATGAATTAAATATTATTATTAAAATAATTATAAACACAAAATTTTAAAATTACCCTCATTTGGGAAACTGGGTGCTACAACTCTACTCACCTTAGAAAAATTTCGTCCTCGAAATTTAAGATCGATAGTACTCCTTCTAGAGCCTCTAACCTACCCAATATCTAAGGTAACACTTCCTAACACTGGAATAATAAACGGACATCTAAATAGTGTCAATCTAGGAATACCTCCAACACTGCTCTGCTGTACGGCGGTAATGGAACTTCAATAAAATATGGACTGGAACCTATATCCAAGGGACTAGACCTATTTTAAAGTGGTCTTAACTAAGGATGAAAAGGAACTGATCATAGGCTATAGGTATGCTCAAACTATTATCTTCCTATTAACCATCTATTAATACATTCTATTACCATAGGAACGATGCATTACTAAGACATATAGGCCCCTATCTCTCATAACACATTTATACTCACCAAAAGACTAGTACATCCTATCAAGGCTGATACTATAATCTCTCATAAATCTCATAAGCTACATGTTTATAGACACACATCCCCACATCAAGGACTAACCTATATATATCTACAACTGATACTAATAGGGTGACGTCCCTATTTCCCAACAATCAAGGTCTAAATTTTTTATCTAAATCATGCAATTTGAAGGAATAGTATACAAGGTCAGGGCATACCGTAGCAGTTGGAAGTCTCACCTAGGTACACTAATCATTCTAGGTTAAAACAGTACTATGGTATCAACACACAAACAATCTAGGGTGTCCTAATTGGGAAGGTAAGGGAACAACAATCATCAAGGTTGTAGGGCTGTCTACCATCCTATATAAAAATTGGTCATTAACAAGCAACTAAGAAATTATTAAAAGGTTACTATTCCATAAAATGACAAAAATTGAAAATTTAGGCACAACAAATCACAAATAGATTTTTGTCTTGACACGATCTAAGTTGATCAATTTCGGGATAAAACAAGATTTGGACAAGAAGGGAAATCAATGAAATCAAAGTATGAGCACGAGCATCCAATGATGGAGGTTCATGTCATGATTAAATTTAATTCGACTGAGTACGAATACGAGGTTCATAGGCGATGAAAAGATTTCAAGAAAAATTGTCAAGGCTGTCGCGAATGAGACTCTAGGTCAAGTTTAACTATGTCTCCATTCTCGTAGATTGATACATAAAAAAGCGAACCAAAGTGCAATAGGTTGATCAGACCATCATGTACCGGTTCTGATTAGACAATATGTTAGTGGGTGGCCACCCAATAAAATATGTCATGACTGTCACGATCCGTACCCGCTTTTCGGACGCGAGCTCGTGAGCAAGCCAGCTACGTATCGAGCGGACTCCAGTCCGACTCAAGTACGTATAAGCTGTCCAGGTCATGGGTATCATGTCTAGTCTAAACTATATCTCAATCCACATGAATCATATAAGACAAGAATGAACAATTATGGGTCATGGTCTGCAGCCCATTAGCATATTGTCCGATTAGACTCTAAGAATGATATGAGTCTATAAAATAAGCAGGAAATATCATGGTACTGAATATAAAGCATGAGAAGATAATAAATACAATAATGATACCTGAATTCCGTAAACGTATCATCCAGAACTACTAGCTAACTCCATACAATCGCTAAACCTGAAGAGATCATCAGGTCCTCAGAGGACTAGCAAGATACATAATATACAAGCCAACATGTAACAGTAAAAAGAAGCAAGAAACAACCAAGGGTATCCAACGAGACAAAATGAACCAAGACACAAGATCTAAACGTGAGGATCCTAAGACACTGGCATGCCATACTAGAAGTGGCTGGCTATAAACTGCAGTCAAGACAAGTACTCATAATCTATAACGTCTCAATCGCAGTCAAGGCAAGTACTCACAACCAAGACGGTAGCCAATCCTAGTATAAAATCCTATAGACCATAGTTAAGGTAAGTATTCATAATCTATAGAATGTCAAAGTCGAGTCCCACTCAAGTCATGTCAAGTTATAATCAAGTCGAGAAAATCGTGGTGTGGGACTAGACGAATCTATCAAGCAATACGTATGAGACTATCACAGTGTAACAAGTAGAAAAATATCATAACAGCAGAGGAACAAGAAACTAGAAACATGTAAAGTAAAACAGGACGAGTGTACAAGACATGGAATAAAGCAATCACGCATGTAAGGAAAAGAGCCACAGTGAGATGATGAACATGCATATAAATTATACTGTACAAGTTGGCAAGGTATACTTGCCTGGAGGGTGCACGCAGAACCAACAATGTATCGCCAATCACAAGTCAGAAAGTCCAAGTCATCACAACTATCTCCGAAAGCTGAAATAAACGTTACCAACATTCTCAGAATAGTCAAATTAGCTAGGATTGCCTGTCCTTAAGTCCAATTCTGGACACAGGGGCAAAACGATAATTTCGGGCAAAAATGGTATCCGCCGTTGGATCCGCTTTGCACCGAAAAGAGTGCCAGAGTCAATGGTCTCTAAAGTCGTCAAACTACATGTCTACGGATTTGGTTTTTCGATACGAACCCAACCGTATGTCCAAAGTTGGATTTCGGCAGGCCGTGCACAAAATTATCCGTTGAGTCGGACCGTGGGGCCCGCAAAACGGCAATTTTATCAACGATCTCAGAATCGGACCAAACTTGGCATGCAGGACCAGAAAAATGATACGTTCCTGTTGGCGTAAGTTTCGTCTCGATCTGATGAGCGTGCACAAAGTCTAATTATATTTGACTGAATGAATTAAGTTTGATAATAAGCTATATTATAACCACAATTTATTTATCTCTAACATCCTATTTATAACTATATTTTATGATATAACTTAAGTAAGGAAAACAAAACTTATATGATTCTATGTTCTATTTGTAGTATGTAAAGAGTTGGGGGGCTTTATGCATCTTACCTTCTATCCTTTTGAGCTGGCTCGCATGCCAACTTGCCACCATTTAATGAGGTGTTTCTTTCCATTGCATTGCCATCTTTTAAGGATTAATTCCAAACATATGATGCATGCTGACTTCTGACTTCTTTATTTTCTAAATGAGTTGTAGTAGGTTCTCGTTATCATTGGAATTTGGCTCAGCATGAACGAACGGACTTGCCACACTCGTGCATCTTTGACAGAGCACCGTCGACCCAGTCCGACTTTCGGTCGAGAGGATCGGGAGAGGCAGTTTGATACTTGCGTCGACGAGTTCCTCAGTATCTCCAGTAGGGCAAGGGATGGTGGAAGCACACCACGCACGCAACGATGGCGAGGAGGAGATGGCGACTTTGTGCACGCAGTGAGTCTGGCAAATCTGCCGATCCGGCTGTACTTCGGTGGACCACTCGAGCACTGTCATGGCAGATGCTACGACAACGTCGAGTGCGGTGGTTTGTAGATACTCTAGGCTACGTGATGTTTAATGTCGTTGGCGAGGGGGCCGTCGTGGCGCTCGGCGGCGGTCACCGCCCTTGTTGTGCAACATTAGCCGTGCACGGTTACGCGCCATGGCTGCTGTCAACACTGTGGTTGCCGGGCGGGTAGCACCGGAACCTGGTGACCGACGATGCAACGCCTAGCGCGTGGCAGAGGGTGGTGGCCGTCGGCTTCCGTATGGTGGAGGAGCACTGCAGCCATGAATTAGCTGCACGCCTATACGTGGCTGCCACAGTGGCTGCGCCTGGACCGGCGTCTGGCCGACGACGCGAGCGTGGCTCGTCGGAGGTGGTTCGGCTAATGGTAATTATCGTAGGGGATGGATGAGGGCGATGGTGATGATGGCGGCGTGTCGAGTTTAGAGTGTTAGGGTTTTGTTCTGAATTCCTCCCCTCCTCTGTCGATCAACCTATATATTAGTACAAAGGGGTCGGGCCTGTGAGGGAAATTGGGGTATTGGACCGGGTGAGGAATTGTATGGGTCGGGCCTGTTCTTGTTTGGTCGAGCGGTGGGTTGTTGGCTTGGGCCCGGGGAGGCTATGGGCCTGGGCTCGGGTCCGCTTTGGAGATGTTACTGCGTCTTTTCTGATGCATGCTGATATTTAAGGAATTTCGTACTGTAAAATATCGGTTTAGTTCGGGGAACACCCTGATCTTGTTTAGTCGAATGCTATTCTTCTAAATTATTACTTCTATGATTTGTAGAAACCTTGGGTCTTGTGATCTAGCAAATGAAGTGCCTTACTAAGAATCGATATCGTAAATTAAGAGGAAAAATGTATTTTTCTTATGGTGAACGACCTGTTAGATATATGTTGTTAACAGCTTAACAAGTTTCATGTGGCATGCTATATACATTTTACTATTTAGCAACTTTCTTTATTAGCCATTTGGAGCTACCATTCTGTCTCCATCGATTTAGTATGGGTTTGTTTCATATAAGTGCCTTAACAATCCTATTTTTGCATAATTCCCAAATATTGCATCTTGTGATGTCAAGGAAGATCTCTTGCAGCCATTCATCGAAGATTTCAGTTAAAGAGTAAGCTGCTGATTTCAGTTGGGCTCGGTTGTGCGCGTGAAATTAGTGGGCTGCTTGCATTTGAAGCTGGGGGTCAGGAGCTCGGCCTACCACATTATCAATTTTTAAAATAATCATGGATCGTATATCAGCACATTGGCAGACCATCCTCAGAACCTGTATCATGAATTTCCTCTCTCTCTTTTTTTTGGCAAACAACTTTAATTTGATTGTTTCCCAGCCAAGAAAAGAGCACAGTAACAAAAGCTTCCTTTACAAACATCTTCTTACACAGTAACATACAAACCACAATTGACTAATACATTTGCAATTGTATCCTAAAATATCCTTTATAACAGAAATAGCACCAATAACAAGCTATACCAATTCTTTCCTTCCATGCAGCTCACTAAATGATAGCTGTTTTGTAATATCACTGATTGCTATTCCGTTCCTTGTTGTCCTAGCCCAATGGACAATTGGAAAGCAATGCATCTAACATTTCCACAATTCCTATATATTTATATATATTATTATTTCCTAATAACACAAATTCCTAGTAAGATATTTATATACCAAATATTGTATCAATAACAAAAATGCTAGAATTTCAATCACCACCTGTAGGTATGGTGTTGGGGAACACCATATAATCATGTTCTATTCGGTCCACCGAAATTTGTGCAAAAGTCCTAAATTGCTGAATAATTATCGATAAAACTAGATATTTTTGGTACAACGAATATAGTCAATCCCTTGAAAATAAAGTACAAAATATATGTAGATACAATATACATCTACCGTAATAATTATCTAACTAATTATTTATAAAAAAATTACCATTAAATCAAATAAATGAATCAAATAAAAAGTATTTTCGGGAAGGGAAGCTACAATGACCAAGCTCGAAAATAGATAAGCTTGCAAAACTAAGGCTAATTTAGCAGCACAAGATATAAGGGTGGTAATGATGAAAGGAATTACATAGTCCAAGTTTCTTAACCAACGGGTCAAGTAATCAGATAAAGTACAAGGTTAAGCATCTAAGGAAACAAGCAGAACACCATCACATATCAGGTCGAAAGAATTGAGTCAAGGCTGGATTTCTAATTGAAATAAGAAGAAATTTAGTATAATGGTAGAGGTTATAGTTTAGCCAGTTGACCAGAAAATCATATCAAGAAAATAGAGTACAAGAAGACGGGTTTTAGTGGGACATGATATACCTACACGAAGGTGAGCTCGTCTAGGTCTTGCATATAAGATTTGTTGGAGGGTAACAGCTAGTATTACATTCCGAATATCAAAGTCACAATAAGGAACGTCAAGGATCTCAATTAGAAAGTGGAAGTTCAAGAGGTGGTAATTAATGCACAAAAATAATGAAGATCGAGTTAGTCATCTGCTTCTGATACTCTTAAGTTCATCTGGTCATAACTTGCCAATCATATCTTTACCTCACCAGTCTCCATATGAAAATTTAACCTTTACTTAAACCCTTACCATGACTACCGTAGGCAATTCCCAATTTCCAAACATCACTCTTGAAGCACAGCCCTCACATTTAGGAATCAACATTAACCATTTATTTAAATTTCCAAGTTCTTTCACCTTGTCTTAAATTTGACCCAAAACCTCTAAATCCCGTTTACGAATTCCTTGAACTTGTTCAAATTGTTCTCCTCGTATTATTTAATTTAAATCTCTAGGCCTTACAATTATCTTCCATCATAAAATTAACTTCCGTATTTTCTTCGACATATACCCTTGAATATTATTCTCCTAAAAATATTTCACAACAATCTCTAAACTTCCATAACTTTGTGTTCTCTATCCCTAGTCATTTCCTCGCAACATCTTGTTTAATATCCTTATTAAACACAATTAACTTCTCTTTTCCATTACTAACCTTCTACATAGCCTCAGAGTAAAAGTTTTCCCCAGAATCAATAACCAAGATTTTCTAAGTTCTCAAAACTAGGTTGACCTCTGATATCCTCATTAGTTTTGAATACACCTATAAACTATCTCATAACCCCAAAATTTCTCTAAATGTAATTGTTTCCAGATTGGCAGTATACATCACTTTATTCTATTCGAGACCTTTACCACATTTCTATTTCAAATTTCCATATAGAACACTCCACATTTGATTTCCTTTAGATCATCATAAAATAACCAGTTACGTCTTCTCTGAGCTACATAATTTACGTCACTTCCTTAGCCTTCCCCATGCAAAATAACGAAGATTCAAGGGTTTCGAAGTACATCTGGTAGGGACGACAAGATATGGGTAATTAATGTAATGAGACAGAGTCTAAGATAAGAGGTAAATAAAAATGCAAGGGAATAATGGCGAGAAAGAATAATAAAGATGTGTTCCTTCTCAACGGTTCAAACGAGAGGAACCCATTAAGCTTAAATTCAATAACAAGGAATGAGGGTGAATCCAAACAAGAGGAAAAAGAATTCCAATTGAAGTTCAAAATGAGTTTCTCAGGGGTCGTCCCAGAAATCTCTCAAAGAATACTAAGTGTGATTGAGTACCTTGGATTTGAAAATATTAATCTAAATACAAAATTAAATCAACAACTACAAAATTTTATCAAAATTATCAACTAATATCAGGATTCAAAGTTCTACAATGAATCCACAAAATCAAATTCAAATCAAGAAAAAAAGTGAATCAAAACAAGAAAAAGGAGTTTAAATCGAAATTCAAAATGAGATTCTCAAGGGTCATCCCAGGAATCTCTCAAGGAATCTTAACAGTGATTGAGTATTCTCTCATCCTAACATCTTAATTTATATATCCTATAGCAGGCTCGTAGTAGTACAACTAAGTCGTTGCGCTACTACAAAATCGTACTAATGCGAATCTCGACCTGCATGGGCCACCACTAAAAATGTGTCACGACCCGCACCCTAGAATAAGGGTACGAGAAGTGGGTACGTCCAGCCTACGCCGCAGTGTCTGCGGTAGAACGCTGTCCTAGGTCTCATACATCTAACAGTATAAGGCTAAACAATTTATACTCCCTGAATGGGGGTGACATAGCAGGTACAGACTCAATCACATCTAAGGTAGAGCATGATAAGGATAGATAAAACATAAAATCCAAAAGAGGTACAACAGAGAGAAATCTAAGTGTCAAAGATACACAAATCCAGAAATACATCTCAAATCTCCAAACTTAGATACAGTAATCCATAAGGTAAATACAACTCCAGACAATTGAAATAACTATCTAAACAACCTCTAATGTGTCTCATCTAGGCTAGCAGGCAATCTCCAAGCTATCTGTAAAATTTATCAACGGGTCCAGTCAGGACAGGAGCGAGTACAGTACATCTCAACAATATCATAACAGGTTAGGAAATATAAACATGCTAGAGAGTAAGATACAAGATCTGAAAAAATAATATGATGAAAAAGAGAGAGACTGTAAGTAAATAGCTATAATATATAGAGAACTATCAGTGACTAGTGATTCAGAGCACAAGATGGTTATGTAAACAGCACGATGTTGTACACGAGTAATCTACAGAGGTTGTACACGAGTAATCTACTGGATTGATTACATAACCACTTCTACTCCCCCGCCCCAATCAATACACAAGGATCAAGCTAAGTTATGTTATTGCACACGAAGTATAGTCGCACACGAGATCATGTGAATACATGAATATACACTGTAGACCTTTTAAAATGAAAGTCACGCTGAGTTAATCAGAACCAGTTCAAAAGTCACGCTCAGTTGATCCAGACAATATGAACCAAGTCACGCTGAAGACAGCTCATCATTTGTCAGAGAGTAATTATGACTGACAGTACGACAGTCGAAGAATGTCTCTTCATATGCCACGTATGCACAGGATTCAAGAGATCACCGCCGTCTATTGCGTGATTTTCGAAATCTTCTTCAGCAAGACTCAACCTTCGTCAAGTTGGCGTACCAAAAGGGTTTCTTGTCATTTAATGCGACTGACAAAGCAATCACTGTCAGAGATTTTGTGTCAGTCGAGGTACGTCGAATCAAGACAGCTGGCAGTCTTATCACAAGTCTGCGTGTATTCGAGAGATCTTCATCTCAAGTTTGCGTGGATCCTGAAGTTTTCTTCTTCAAGTTTGCGTAGGTTCTGAAGCTTTTTGCCTCGAGTCTGCGTAAATCCTGAAGCTTCTTGCCCCAAGTTTGCGTGGATTTTGAAGCTTTCTACACCGAGTTTGCGTGGATTTTGTCTTCAACAAATTAGTGTGAACTTCATCAAATTGGAGTACGTGGAAGCCATACCACTGATCTCTCGCCTGCGTGTCCTGTAACTTGTACACGACCCATGCATGATTGCCATGTGTCCAACAGTTACAGGCCACGTCCAGTAACTGCTCACAACATTGCGTATGTTAAATCCTGCGTGATTTTTAACTAGGCAATGGTTGTGAAGACAGTTATCTTTTCAGTTATTATTTTTGACTCTATAAATATAGTTCTTTTTCTCATTCATTGTACAGATACATTGATATCTACTGTCAAAATTTTGAGAGCTTTTCTTCTTCGCATAGTCCAAGGGATAAAGCGATCATCTTCTAGATCGGATTCCTACAGTTGTAATTTTCCCAAAAACAACAAATAAAGAGAATTTCTGTATGGAAAACAAATTGGCGACTCTGCTGGAGAAAACCATCTCCTCTTCTGAGATGGCAACAACTCAATGCGACACTTCGTCAGTCGGCTCGACGAAGAAGGTGATGACGATCAAGTTTGATCAACTCGCCTACGAAGAAATGCAGCGGGCTAAGGGTGGCAAGCCCACTTCAGCCTCCATCATCACTGCCAAATCGAAGGGACACTCCGCCTATGTCCCTAAGAATCAGTTGGTAGTCAATGGTGAAGTTTCTGCCACAGTGTCTACTTCTAACACTGGCAAAAACTCTACTGCAAGCACGCACACTCTTGTGTGCTCGAAGATGACAGTAATTGAAAGTCACGCTGACAGTACTGGCTCCTTATCCAAATCTGTTCCAGTGTGCAAGTTCAACTCTAAAAGTCATGCTGACAGTACTGGCTCCTTAGCCAAATCTGTTCCAGTGTGCAAGTTCAACTCTAAAAGTCACGCTGACAGTACTGGCTCCTTAGCCAAATCTGTTCCAGCGTGCAAATTCAACTCTGAAAGTCACGCTGACAGTACTGGCTCCTTAGCCAAATCTGTTCCAGCGTACAAATTCAACTCTAAAAGTCACGCTGACAGTACTGGCTCCTTAGCCAAATCTGTTCCAGCGTGCAAATTCAACTCTAAAAGTCACGCTGACAATACTGGCTCCTTAGCCAAATCTGTTCCAGCGTGTAATCCTAAAATTAAAAGTCACGCTAACAGCTCTGGTTCTTTAACCAAGTCTGTTTCAGCGTGTATTTCATCCAAGAAGAATGGCTCTTTAGCTATCTCTTCTTCTTCACCAGATTCCACTATAACTGGGGGTGGTCTTCCACTCAAAGTCCCTTCGAAAAGGAATGACTCTTTAGTTGTTTCTTCTGCTCCTGTAGTCTTTACTTCAGGAACAGCTTTGACTGACAATCTTGTTAGTCAAAGGAAAGGAGATAGTCTCTTGACTACTTTTCCTCCTGGACATTCTATGTCTCAAAATATGAATGAGTCTAAGAAGAAACATTCCTCAATGTCTTCTTCTATGACTTCTTCAAATTTGGCACAGAATCTATCCATAAAAGAGGGTCTGTTACCAACTCCTAATCAAAAGGATGGTTCAACTCTTCCTTCTCTGCAAATATCCAGATCAATGGAAGGGAAACTCCATGTTTCCAAGATTAATGTGTTACCTTCTACTGATATGAAGATAAAAGATCCAGATGCAGAGTATGCAAGAAACTATGTGGCTCATATCAATTATTCTCTATATAATCAAGAGCCATCAAGACCCAAGAACAGGAAATGTACTCCTCAATCTTCACAAACAGATTTACGAGAACATCTTCAACAGAAGAGAAGGAATAATTCTATGACAAAGATCATGCTGAGTGTAATTTCTATCCAAGAGTCATAATTCAGTGCAGATGTCAATCAAAGGTACAAGACCATGGTGATCATGAATGCGACTTCCAGCCAAGAGTCACAATGCAATGCAGGTGTCAAACTAAACGACAATCTGTCTTCAATCGGATTCAGTGGGAACCTATACCTGATGAAGATAAGCCTTTATTTGCTTCTGTCAATATGGCCTCTCGGGATACTGGGGGTAGAATTGATAGTCCAGATGGAGTCTACAGAAACACCAGAGCAAGAGCCCTAACCTCTAGTCAAAGAAATCTGATCTCCGAAATTGATTCTGAATTTCTGGGAGAGTCTAACTTCCCACCTCTTCCTACTGGGGGTAGTTCTCCTCTAATTGACTTTGATACACAAAGTAGTGAGTCAGAACAAACAATATCCACAAATTCATCAATAATCCCTCGTATAGTCATAACATATATGGTTGATGGGAATACTGATGAACCTTCTTCTTCCATGACTCCTCAAGAACAAAGAATTGCTTCTTTGGAACAGCAAATGAGGTCTATGGCTGATAATATGAAGTCGATGTATGAACTCATGACAGCCCAACTCCAAAATCAACAGACTGTACCAGAAGCTACACCAATTGACACTGGTGTAAGTCCAGTACATGTTCCTCCAGCAGTCCAGTCCAATACTCCTGGGCAAGTTCAACCAGTTCCTAGTCTCTCTGGAGCTGGGGGTAGTGCTTATAATGCTGTTCCTCCTCCCAACTATTCTCCACAAGCTACAACTCCACAATCCTCCGGAGTTGTCTCTGAAGAATTGAGAAATCTCAAAACTCAATTCGAGGTATTCAAACAGAAAGATGGTTTACAAAGATTAGGCATCAAGCAACCTTATCCGATAGAATGGAAGCAAGTATCGTATCCTCCTAAATACAAGCCTCCTACTATCTCATTTTATGATGGAACAACTTCTCCAAGTCAGTTTATTAATCACTTTGAAGTGATGACTGATCAACTGCAACCAAGTGATGCCTTCCTTACTCGGGTATTTATTGGATGTCTCAAGGGAACAGCTTATGAATGGTATAGAAGTCTCCCAGATGGGTGCATTACCTCGTTTGCTGGTTTTAAACAGATGTTTCTGGAAAGGTTCTATGAAGGGCTCAATTACATGACTATGTCTGCTCTTATTAGAATCAAACAGAAAAATAATGAAACCACAGAAGAATACATTGAACGGTTTCGAAGAGAAGCTCTGAAGATGCCTCTTGGAACTCCTGATGCTGTCACCATTGACACATGCAAATCAAACTTGTTGCCAATTGTAAGTATGTGGACAGGCTCCACCCAATTTCAAGACTGGCCTTCCTTCATAGTCAGTACCAAAGCCGCAGAGATCAGTGCTGAAACTTTCAAAGGTTTAGGAGTGCAGATGTCCCCTAAAGAAACAGGTCAAAATAATACTAAATTCAATAAAATCAAAGGAAAAGAAACTCTTGAAGTTAATCTTCAGAGTAAAGATGCATCAAATGTTCAAACTCCTGCCTCTACAACTCAACAATCAAGAGCAACTCGCCCCAAGAAAGAATATTCTTTTGACGACGACGATGTCCTTGGTATATTTGAATGTCTGCTGAAAGGTAATAAAATACAATTACCTGAAATCAAGAAACCTGATGAAGCTGGAAAGACAGATCATCCCAAATACTGTCCATATCACAGAATGCTGGGTCATACAATTCGTACATGCTATGTGCTGAAAGGAAAGATCCAAGAAATGATTAAGTCTGGAGCTATCTCTCTTACTCCAAAAGAAAAGACTGTCACTTCTAATGTCGTTTCTATACAATTTGGGGATTTCCCTCCTCAACTCCTGGAAAGTGGACTTGTTCCTATTCCCAAGGCAACTCTTGAAATACTGAATATTCTTCCTCCACATTTTGAAGGATTAGCACCAATCACTTTGGAGACTGGAGAAATCATGTAGATTCATCCTGATCTAGTAGCAGACTTCGAATCTCCTTCTCCTCACTGGACTACTTCTCGAAAATCCAAGAAGGCTGAAAAGATTAAGTCATGTCATATGACTTCTCTTGGATCTACCTCTGATACAGAGCCAAAAGAAAAAAAAGAAGCACTCGTTAATGCTACTCGAACAGGGAAACCTTATCTAAAGGATTATTACAAGAATCCTGAGGATACTCCTAATATCCTTCCAGCTGATAAAAATGCTCCTAATGTTCTTCCTGAAGAAGAATCTTCTATTGCACCTGTCCCTTCTATTACACCAGCTGAACCTATTCCTCCCAAGCCCACAAACCTTGAGAAAGGCAAGCAACAGGCTCGGTTTGATAAACCAATCAAGAAGTCTTCTCCTCTTGGACTTCAGAAGCCTTACAACTTCGACATTCTAGCTCAACTTGCTAATACTCCAGCTAGAATGTCTCTTTTTGAACTTCTACGTCTTTCTAAAGAGACTCGGGAGACATTAAGTGAAGCACTTCTTCAGGCTGATTCTTGCCTTGCTCAATTAAAGAAGCCAGAAGCAGAACCTGCCACTTGCTTACATTGCAACAGTGTACTGGAAATTATCCCAAATATCATCTTTACACAAGATGACATGCTACTGGAGGACAATCGACATGACCGGCATCTCTACTATACCGGTTATATCGATACAATGAAGATAGACCGTATCCTTATCGATCCAGGGTCTGCTATAAGCATAATGCCAAAGAGTTTGTTGGATGAACTGAAAATCCCTCTTCACAAGCTCTCCAAGACGGTTACTACTATCTTGGGATTCAATCAAAGCCGAAGCGAACCTTTGGGGAAGATTCATCCGAAGCTTCAAATAGGTGATTTCAGATCTAAAGTCACTTTCTATGTGATTGAGATCGTGGGATCCTATAATCTTCTTCTGGGGAGGCCCTTTCTTCATGAAAATAATGTGGTACCCTCTACTCTTCATCAATGTTTTAAATACATTGACAGCAATGAAAGAGTACAAAAAGAAGTTGCTGACATAAATCCCTTCCATGGTGTTGAAGCTTATTTCAATGATTTCTGAATGTACAAAGAAGAATATACAAGGGTCATACAAGCCATGGAGAAAGAAGATGTACAAAGTGAGACCTTAATAATTCCTGTTAAAGGTCGAATTACTCAGCAGCAATCTCCCAAACTCTCTGGAGAAAATTCTTTCATCATTCCAGTGAGTGGACGGATCTCTCCGTTACCTCAATCGTCTCCTCAAGATACAATGATTATTCCTGTCAGAGGGCGTACTACAGTTCTTGTATCTTTACATGATACTCTGCTAATTCCAGTTGGAGGGCAGACTACTCTTCCATCTCAAGCTTCAAGGGAGCTCACCTCTTCTGAGCCATTTGTTATCGATCTTAATCGAAACAAAATTTCTTCTTCCTCTCCCCCTTTTGTCATTGATTTGGCTAAAATCTCTAAAGCCCAGCCTTCTCCCAATGTAAATATTGCTGCTTTTACATTTAATGAAAGGTCTCCATCTTTGCAGTACGCTGATGTGTGTAATTATGTTCATAGTTATTTACATCTGTTAGATGACTTGAACACAATAACCATAGGAGTTGTACAGACGGTTCATGCAGATGTATCCCTAGAACCAGTACAATCTTCATACTTTCTAGTTCCCAGCAGAAAGCCAGGAGACTTTCCAATATTCTTTTACAAAGGGCCCCAAAGTCCTTCTGATCCAGAAGATGATGATAAAATTGATGATACTGGAAGGCTACAACTACGTCGTTATAGTCAGTAATCTAAAGACATCATCAAAAATATGGGCTATGACTTCAGGACTGGCCTCAATGATGGAAAAGGAAGAAAAATGCCTGTTCGCATTCCTCCTTTGAAATATGGAAGGACGAAATATGGATTGGGTTACACTGCTTCTACTCCTTTTATCAATATTGTCCATGAAGATCCTGAATCTGATGAAGATAAGAGATCTGATTCTTCTAGTACTACTTCTTGGGATTCCGATACAAGCATTGGAGACTTCTACTGCAACATTCTGTCTTCCAACATGGTTTCTATTGACCATTCTGAAGAAAATGATGAAGACGAAGAAGAATTTGAAATCTCACCTGAGTCAAAACAATGGGCCCAAAGGTTAGATAATCAATGGGAGTTCCGATTTGAGCAAAAAGAACCTCCAACTGAAGATAAACTTGTTCAATTTGATGTTGGTGAAGAGGGATCTCCAAAACCAATATTCATCAGTGAAAGTCTTTCAGAAACTGAAAAGCAAGACATGATCAAACTTATTCGTGATTACATCGATATTTTTGCTTGGAGTTATGAAGATATGCCAGGGTTTGATCCCTAAATCGCAACTCACAAGCTCAATATCTTGCCAAATGCTAAACCGGTCAAACAACAACAGCGACGATTTCGTCCAGACATTATGGATGCAATTGAAACTGAAGTCAATAAACTCATTACCTCCGGGTTTATTAGAGAGGAACAACATTCCGAATGGGTGGCTAATATAGTTCCTGTCCTTAAAAAGATTGGCAAAATTAGAGTATGCATAGACTTCCGCGATCTCAATGAGGCATGTCCTAAAGATGAATTCCCTTTACCAATCACTGATGTCATGATCGATAATACCTGTGGATTTGAACGGATGTCATTCATGGACGGGTATTCTGGGTACAATCAGATCAAAATGTTTCCAGATGATGAGAAGCACACTTCTTTCAGAACGCCGATTGGTACATACTGTTATACAGTTATGCCATTCGGTCTCAAGAATGCAGGAGCAACTTATCAACGAGCTATGAGCACTATATTCCGTGAACATTTGCGGAAAACAGTCGAATGTTACGTTAATGATATTGCAGTCAAAAGTCGACAAAAAGAGGATCATATCCAAGATTTGAAGACTATTTTTGATCTAATGCGTAAGCAGCAATTAAAGATGAACCCTACTAAGTCCTTCTTAGGCGTCTCTAGTGGTAAATTTCTCGGCTTCGTCATTACCTCTAAAGGTATACACGTAGATCCCGAGAAGATCAAAGCCATCCAAGAGATGCATCCTCCACGCACCATAAAAGAGCTACGAGGATTTCAAGAAAGAATCGCTTATATCAGGAGATTCATCTCTAATTTGTCAGGACGCTGCAGACCATTCAACAAACTTATGAAGAAAGGTGTCTCTTTTGTCTGGAATGATGAATGTCAGAAAGCATTCGATGATATAAAGCAATATCTGATGAGCCCACCAGTATTAGTACCTCCTGTCTCAGGAATACCGTTCCTCCTCTATACTCGAGCAATGAGTCATTCATTGGGTGCATTGCTTGCTCAGAAGAATCAAAATGGTCATGAACAAGCCATTTATTATCTTAGTCGCACTATGACCGGAGCTGAACCTCGATATACACCGGTCGAAAAAGAATGTCTAGCCTTGATGTTTGCTGTCCAAAAGACACGTCATTATATCATTGGTGTCACGTCCCGATCCCGCAGAGTCCCTTTCGTCCTCGCTTCGGGCTCTTTGGGACCGATCGTCCTCGCTAAGGTGTGATGCCGTGCAAGCCTAAGTTGCACTTGTACAAGGCCAAGACCTGGAACAAGACAAGATAGACAAGTTTGACAATACGCAGCGGAACGTATCACAGATAATTGAAGCAGCAGCGGACATATTCTCAGAAGACATGCATTGAACACAATAGTAACAGAAAACAATTCTCTTTATTGATTTCATTTGAACAGATTACAAGCTCTCGATTCTCTCTGATACAATATTACATTCTCTCAGAAACTTTACAGATTACAATGATCCCGTTCCCATACATTACATCCTTTTATATACAAAACCAAACTATTGCACAGATGTCATCTCTTGGCATCTCTTCTGATTTCTGGCTCCTGAGGATGAGGCTCGGGCTATCGCTTCGGACTATCCTTCTCGATGCATAGTGCACCTGCATGCAGACTGATGGTGGGTCAGTATATCAGCATACTGGTGAATGGTGTGAACAAAGAGCTACATTTGTCTGAAACGATCACTGTTCAGTTAGTGAGAAAATGTTTCTTGTGAGGTGATCTTGCTACTCTTTACCTATGTTCATTTCATGCATACAGAGTCAGTTTACATATCTTTTGAAAACACATCTTTGAAAAGCCAACATTTGTTTTATTTTATTTCAAGCATACAAGAGACTGTTCAGTTCTGTGCAGTGCGTAGCGTGTTTCATGAGCACATTCATTTCTTTGATCAAGCAATTCTTACGGACAGTTATAAGCACGATATCATATCTTTTCTTTGATTCAAGACATTCTAAGGGTCAGATTACAAGCATGATATCACATCTTTTCTTTAGCAGAACATAGCACTTCTTGGTAACAGATTAATCTCTGCAAGCATTTATACCAGAACTTAAGCAACACATGTATATCACTTTTCAGTGACTCTTACCATAGCCGACCGTCGATCCCTGCACAAGACAAGGATTAGCATAAACATGATAAAATCATCATTTTCCATATGATCTAAACTCTTGAGGCACATTTGATCTATTGGCAATTATTCATTTCAGTCCATCAGATAACAGAGCCGAAGCCCCCATACAATAGAGCCGAAGCCCAGAGCCGAAGCCCCCATACAATAGAGCCGAAGCCCAGAGCCGAAGCCCCCAGATAGTGGAGCCGAAACCCCCAGATAGTAGAGCCGAAGCCCCCAGATAGTGGAGCCGTCGCCCCCAGATAACAGATAACAGAGCCGTAGCCCCCAGATAACAGATAACAGATAACATACCGGCACCCATTTTCATATGGATGCTCTCAGCGTTAGACATACATTCGCAAGCAAGCAGTTGAGCAGTCTACTTCTTATACATGCAGGTTATCTAGTTTCTTGTACTAGCAAGGCAACAAGTCTTCTTATTAGCATGCAGATTAATTCTTTCTTAGCATACAGGTTCTCTCTTTCCTTGTTCTTAGCATGGCAACACGTGAAATCTCTTACAAGCACACATACTGGTTACCATCTTGTTATTAGCATGACAAGGTTCTCTTTATCAAGGCAACATGTGAATTCTCTTAAAGCATACTCAATGATTTACCATCTTGTTATTAACAAAAGCATTCAATCAAAACTCAGGTTCTTAAGGCGCAAGCGAATCAGCAAATGAGACTTCGTCCACTCACCCAGATTAATCGTCTTCTGTTGCAGAGCCAGAAATCCGATCTTTCTGTCTATCTAGTGCCTTCGCGGAGCGGGGCACTACAATTGGCCAGACTATTCATGTCATCTCCAGAATCAATCCTATACGGATCATGATGAAGAAACCCAGTGTTTTGAATTCTCGACTGGCTAATTGGGGAATCCTACTTGCTCAGTATGACATGCACTATATTCCTCAGAAATCAGTCAAAGGATAAGCTCTAGCTGATTTTCTGGCTGCTCACTCAATTCCAGAAAATTCAAAACTCTATGATAAAATCCCAGATGAAGTCCTAGATTCAAATCAAATTGCTGAAGAAAATCCTACTTGGCGTCTATTCTTTGACGGAGCTTCAAGGATTGGTCCTAATGGTGATATTGTCGCTGGAGTTGGAATCGTTCTTGTATCGCCAGAAGGTCTCACTATCCAACAAGCTTATTCTCTTGATCAACCTTGTTCAAACAATGTAGCTGAGTACAATGCACTACTTATCGATCTTCAACTCGCTAAACATCTGAATATTCAACATTTGGAGGCGTATGGAGATTCTAAACTCATTGTCAATCAGATCAGGGGTACTTATAAAGTTCGCCATCAAGATCTGATTCTTTATCATAAATCAGCTATATCTATGACTTCTTCGTTTGAAGAATTCTTTATTGAACATGTTAGGCGAGCATGTAATACAGAAGCTGATGCTCTAGCTAATCTTGCGGCAGTGTTGGCTATTCCAATCAGACGACAACAAATGATCGTTGTTCGCAATCGAGAATTATTTCATTTTGAAAATAACTTGACTTTAGGACTTCCAGTTGACATTGAAGAATCAGCATTTCATGATGTCAACACAACAAGAGGTTTTGGATTTAGTCGTAAATCAATGTCATCTTTATCTGATTTCAGCATGGAATTCATCTTCAGTAACTCAACCGAAAATCAAAATACAGATAAAGATTGGAGACTTCCTTTCTTGGATTTCGTATTATATGATATTCTTCCAGATGACCCGAGTGAGGCAGCATCTATCAGACAACGATCACTTAGATTCTATTATAATCATACAACAAAGACCTTATATCGTCGAGCTTATGATGGTTTACTTCTTCGATGTGTTGCTGGTGACGAGGCTCAACAAATTATCCGTGAAGCACATGATGGAATCTGTGGAGCACATCAACCTGGACCAAAACTTCAAGACCGTATTCGACGTATGGGTTATTATTGGCCCACTATGGTATCTGATGCCATCGAATATGCCAAAAAATGTAAAGCTTGTCAAATCCATGCGGATTTTATTCATCAACCCTCGGAATTTCTACATCCGACGATAGCATCATGGCCCTTCGAAGCTTGGGGCATGGATATTATTGGTCCGATCAATCCGCCATCATCTAAAGGCCATCGGTTTATTCTCGCAATAACCGATTACTTCTCCAAATGGGCTGAAGCCATTCCTTTAGCTGAAGTTAAGACGTCCAATGTCATCAGCTTTATTAAGCACCACGTCATCTACAGATTTGGTGTTCCTCGACGCATTATTCATGATAACGGACCGCAGTTCGTCAGCCAGAAATTTACTCGATTCTGTGACGATCATCGGATCAACAATGTTGCTTCTACTGCATATAATCCGGCAGCTAACGGATTAGCAGAAGCTTTCAACAAGACTATCATCAAGCTCCTAAAGAAGTTTGTCTCTACTAACAAACGTAATTGGAGTGACAAGCTCGGTGAATGTTTGTGGGCCTACCGTACTACGGTTCGTAATGCTACTAAATGTACACCCTTTTCTCTGGTGTACGGTTCCGAAGCTGTTCTTCCATTAGAGATTCAAATTCCTTCTTTAAGGATAGCACTCGCTAATGAACTCACTGCTGAAAATAATGATCGTCTTCGACTTCAGGAATTAGAAGCTCTAGATGAAAAGCGATTATCTGCTCAACAGAATATTGAATTTTATCAAGCAAGAATCTCAGGAGCTTTTAATAAGAAAGTCAGAGTTCGATCGTATCAAGAAGGACAACTTGTTCTAACAGTCAGACGTCCTATGACTATGACTCATATGAGCAAGGATAAATTTGACGCAAAGTGGGAAGGTCCCTATATCGTGAGCAGAGTTTTCTCAAATGGAGCTTATCAACTCTCAGAATTGGATAGTCGAAAGATCTTGATGCCTATTAATGGCAAATTCCTTAAAAAGTACTATGTGTAAATGCTTGTAATCATCAGACAAATTCATGTTTAGAAATAAAATTGTTATTTTATTTTAAATCATGAATGATGATACATGATATTAAAGAAGATCACTATCGTCCTTCTCTACAAAGACATGATCAGCAAAAGAGTTGAGGACTTCCTTGCTGGAACCCACAAGAAACTTGCAAACAGCCATCCTCATGGCTTCCTCTTCTTCAGTCCTTCCTGGTTCAAGCAGGAAATCCAGAATGTCCTTTGGTGGCTTGGGTGCAGATGAACCTTCGCCTGCTTCCACCTTCTTCGATTGAACTGGATCAGCAGGACGTTCTTCAATACCTTTCTGAACTTTTGAAGCAGTCTCAGTCTTCTTGGATGCTTCTCCAGACGACATTTTTATGTCGAGGAATAGAAATATCCGTTCTTATCAGATTTCTGCTATATTTATAGGCAGAAAGTTCTCAAACAACGAAGCATCACATCCATTCGACAATTCACACATTCATTAATACTTGACGGTTCATCCGTTCATTTATTACATTCATCCGACGGTTCATCCGTTCATTTCATCCGACGGTTCGTCCGTTCATAATCTTCTATCAATTCATAAAGTGGGGATTCGTTATTTATCATGTTTTCATAACCTCTGAATCAAATTCCGAATCTACTTACTCATTTGTCATGTTTTGACCTCTGCATAGAAATCAATCTATTTTCTTTTGAGTTCCTACATATTATCACGTCCATAATACCTCTGATAATATCATATACTCTAGAATAGAAAAGAAGATTTCATTATCTATCATGTCCACAATTCATCCACAAATACAAATTATTGAGCATAGAAGAATTGTCATTTCCATTTCCATTTCACCATAAAAAGTCTATTATATTTTCTTAGACTTTCTTACAAATTATAATAGAAATCTATTACAAATCTTGGATTTTCATCTTATGTACAACTGAGATCTATTTCTTCTTGGATCTTCTCTGGCAATCTCGTTGTTTGTGGTAATTTCTGGGTGTCCAGCAGGAATCAAACTCTGGTCTTCTCTCTCAGACGAGAGGAGAACCACAGAGTAGGGCAACACGAAAACGTGTTGCTGCCAATACAATTGGTGGATGGGGGTAACCTCTCAAGGAAGACAGGAATGTATCCAAACCTTGGGATACAATTCCTAGTTCTGCCTTGAAAGGAACTCTACTACCCGATTTCTCGGTAGTAGAGTTGACTCCACCATCCAACTCTCGTGTCTAAAGGCTCTTCCTACCATCTGAGGAAGACCCTTCTATCACACGAAGAGTTCTGAGTTGTCTGATTTGTGCATCAAAAGTGCATGAGCTCCCTGATGTTGGTGTCAGAAAGATATTCTCCACAGCATCCACATCTCCAATGCCAGTTCTAAAGAAAATTTTCAGCCAAGCTTCTGCAGAAAACATCAAGGGGAAAGGATCAATAGAAATCATTCAGCGTACATTTATCAAACAGAGACAAGCGTGTATTGTTCAAATCAGAAAAATCATTTGACACGCACTGGCTGATCAAGTGTGTATTGTTCGAATAAAAAAAATCTATCTTCAACAGCAACAGAATAAGTACGCGTACTACAATAGCTTACCTTCAAGTTGGATGCTGAAGATTGGCAGATTCATGTTTGATACAGTATGCAGAAATCGAACATTAGAAGGCATTGCTTTCCTGTTTAAGAATGGAATCTCTCAAAAATTTCATTCTCAGAGAAGAAGGAGAAGAGTGGGGGATGAGTATCTGTGAAACTCAGCTACCTATTTAAAGGATGAAGTACAAGCCTATTCTTGGAAAGGATCCGCATAAATAGCGTTCATAAACGTGGAATGAATGACATGTGTGCTTTGGAAAATACGCAACATTGGAAACAGTCAAAGAGTGCTAATTAATTAAAAGCACGCAGATCAAACACAGAAATTGTACTTCATTTCTTCAAAACAGGCACTGATGGCCTTACAAAAGACAAAACAAAAAGTGCAACAAAAGCATAAAAAGTCACGCTCTACTTTCCAGAGCGACTGAGCTTGTTGCCTAGTTCTTCCACGCTCTTAACTCCCAAGCGGTGCAACAGAGCCTTGAACTTTTTACGCTGCTCTATGAGGCTGCGTCCATCAGAAGGAGACGAGCCATCCAAGCCAAAATAGCTCAAGAAATTCTTGGCTAGTTGCACGGGGTCATCTTTGAGCTCGAAGACAAAGGGCTCCGGCTCTTCACCCTCAAAAGTGGGGTCCCCATGGGAACAAAAGCCCAGTTTGCGTGCTTCTTCTGCAGCTTCTTCTTTTGGTGTCATCTTGACGTGAGATGAAGATAAAAAATGATCCTTCTCTTGGTTTTTATAACAAAGCTCGCCGGCGGTTCATATTCCTCCATAAATTGGATGCAATCAGTCTCGGAGAACGAAGAGTCATTATGACATTTAATAAGTTCATTCGAGTATTTTCGAAGAACTTCGAAGTCTTTTCGACTTTCGAAAATTTTAAAGTCATCTCAGCGTGACCAATTCCATTTTATCATCTCTATTTCAAAGTATTTCAAAATAATTTATCATATTTCGAAAACTTTGAAGGGGGTTTTGTAGACCTTTAAAAATGAAAGTCACGCTGAGTTAATCAGAACCAGTTCAAAAGTCACGCTCAGTTGATCCAGACAATATGAACCAAGTCACGCTGAAGACAGCTCATCATTTGTCAGAGAGTAATTATGACTGACAGCATGACAGTCGAAGAATGTCTCTTCATATGCCACGTATGCACAGGATTCAAGAGATCACCGCCGTCTATTGCGTGATTTTCGAAATCTTCTTCAGCAAGACTCAACCTTCGTCAAGTTGGCGTACCAAAAGGGTTTCTTGTCATTTAATGCGACTGATAAAGCAATCACTGTTAGAGATTTTGTGTCAGTCGAGGCACGCCGAATCAAGACAGCTGGCAGTCTTATCACAAGTCTGCGTGTATTCGAGAGATCTTCATCTCAAGTTTGCGTGGATCCTGAAGTTTTCTTCTTCAAGTTTGCGTAGGTTCTAAAGCTTTTTGCCTCGAGTCTGCGTAAATCCTGAAGCTTCTTGCCCCAAGTTTGCATGGATTTTGAAGCTTTCTACACCGAGTTTGCGTGGATTTCGTCTTCAACAAATCTGTGTGAACTTCATCAAATTGGAGTACGTGGAAGCCATACCACTGATCTCTCGCCTGCGTGTCCTGTAACTTGCACACGACCCATGCATGATTGCCATGTGTCCAACAGTTACAGGCCACGTCCAGTAACTGCTCACAACATTGCGTATGTTAAATCCTGCGTGATTTTTAACTAGGCAATGGTTGTGAAGACAGTTATCTTTTCAGTTATTATTTTTGAATCTATAGATAGAGTTCTTTTTCTCATTCATTGTACAGATACATTGATATCTACTGTCAAAATTTTGAGAGCTTTTTTTCTTCGCATAGTCCAAGGGATAAAGCGATCATCTTCTAGATCGAATTCCTACATTTGTAATTTTCCCAGAAACAACAAATAAAGAGAATTTCTTTATGGAAAACATACACGATTTTACACGATTTGTACACGAATGTCACGAATACAAGGAGTACACGATGCTCACGATAAAGTACACAAACACGAATACCCGACGTATCCGCTAAGGGGATAACATCTCACAATAAGATCCATATAGTACTAATCCGTGTTTTCAACGTGTCAGCATCATGTAAAGTAATCTAAAGCAGGAAATATAATCCTAAACAAGATATGAAATGATCAGAGAATGTACTCGCCTGATATCTGAATGTCCGAGATAAAGATACTGTCCGAGGAGAGGTGTCTGGCTCCTAATTAGAACAGTACAAGTCACAACATGTCCAGAAGGATAATATAAAGCACTACAATGCATTCTACATGAATCTAGGTCAAACTAGACCAAAGTCAACCCTTGGTCAACTCTGGTCAACTGTACTAGTCAAACTAGGTCATGTCCTAACCCAGCAAGTCTTACTAGGCCTAACCAAGACTATCCTAGCAAGCACACATCAATACAAGGCTATACAAGCCAACATACACCCAACTCTATATAGCATACAATTATTCAATACTCAAATAGGCAAGAATTCACATTGGATATACACTAGGTAATCTATTACTTTAAGCTATATATGTCTACACATATATACACATGCATATATTGGTATTCAACATTAGGTCTATAATCATGGCATTTCAAATGGTTATATAAACTTATATATTACAACACAATATGCTAACATATATATAATATACATACATAGCTAAGTTAACTATATTCATAAATACTTATTTAAGAGGCTATGTGTGTGTATGTGAACATGGCAAAGGGACAAGTGAGGGTTAAATGGGCATACATAGTGTATACATATCAAAGAGTGTCAAAGTGTAAGTGAACAAAGTGTCAAGTGTGATAGTGTCAACATAGTGTAAGGGGTACATGAGGTAATATAGGATTTGTGTTAACATAGAACATTACATCTCATTAACTTATATATTGCATACATTATATCTATTATTACATTACATTCATGCTTGCATTCATTCATCATTCATTTATTCTCTTGCACTACTATATGCACAATACATTACATACTATGGAACCTACATATTCATTACAAGCCATACTTATACATGCTTACATTAGATAGGATACTTATACCTCATACATCATTTATTTAACCATTTACTCATGCTTGCATTCTCTATTTAATTACATAATGTATATACATTAATATGGGTTAAAATCAAATAGAACATTATATTACACACAAGGGTGCACAAAATGCATATACCGAATAGTCAATACTGTACCATCTCAGCATGAATTAAAATCTAGGATTAAAGTATGTTATAGATCTATGTGTTAGCTTTTCGAAACTTCAAACGGATCGCATTTTTGTTTCCGGAAACTCCCGGAATCGCGAAAACACCGAGAACGCGTTTGTCTTTCGTATAGCTGACACTCAAATAATTCTCCAGAAAGTTACAGAAAGAATTTGGCCTACTAATACATGTTTTTGGAAAGCTAACTTCAATACACTTCTTTTAAAAAAACGGAAGATTAAACCGAGCTTTGAGCTAGAAGTTATGACATTTCTAAGTTAGGGCTGAAATTAAAAACGTGGATAAAAATCATGACGGATTTGAGTAGTTTGAGACAAAAGAACACAAGTATATAACATAATATATCAAGAACTCACTCTCTACACTAATATATATATATGAGACACTATAGAACACATCTCCAATACAAAAATATGAGATTAAACATGTAATAATTCATTCATACATAACAACAACACATAGTGTGTCCAAATTTGGGATTTTCCTACATGGACACAACCACAACACAAAGGACACTCCTATGACCTCCAAATGGACACGAAATGGACACAAATAGAGATACAACCATGGGGGTCATTCCTATGGGTTCAAAATAGACCTATATGCATGAGGAAATGAAAAGGAGAAGGAATTTATACCTTCCGGTAGATCGAATCGAAGAAAAGCCTTCCCGGAGCGACACCGACACGTAGAGATTCCAAAAGGACACGAACGAGCTCCGAATCCTCCCAAACTTGGGTAGCTTCCTCCTTGGCTGGAATGGAGAAGGAAAGAAGAAGATTTGGTGGCAAAATGGAAGGATTTGATGGAGAAATTGCTAGAGATTGCTCTCTAGGAATTTGGGGAAGAACAAGAGAGAGATAGTGTGGATGAGAATAATGAAATGAACTTGAGCCTATCCTCTCCCAAAGTGGCTGGCCATATGGGGCTATTTGTCCTATTATGGTAAGGTCCAAAATGCCTCCACTAACCTATTCTATGAGTATTAGGAAAGGGCTAATTGGTTGGGGCTAAATTAGTCATTCTAAAGTCTCTAATCACACTAACCTTATCCATAATAATTAGTCTAACCTCTAACTAAAATATTTCTATCATGTGAACTAAAATTAATATTATGTGGGCCATGCCTAACTAGTGTGTGGGTCCCACTAGAGTCAAACTACCCCCGGGTCCCCGTTACAAGTCAGATTGAGATGAAATTCGAACCCGACTCAAATAATTCCAAAACAATATCATAAATAATAAAATAATATTAAAATAATTCAAAGAGGTCAAATGCAAAAATATCCTTAGGCCAAAAATGACATTAAAATATCATAATCATATGGTTAGGCTCTAGGTCAAACAGTCTCTAAGGTTTCACTAGCAAAACGTCAAAACCACAAGTCAATGATTTAAATAATTTTAAAATGATTTAAAATTACCAAAATCATATCATGAATTAAATATTATTATTAAAATAATTATAAACACGAAATTTCAAAATTACCCTCATTTGGGAAACTGGGTGCTACAATCTCAAGGAAACTCAGACATATGCACTTTTCTACAGCGGAGATCCGTCAGTAGTGGAAGGCTTCAGTGATGCTAGCTGGTATTCAGATATGGAGAGCGAGTATTCCACAGGTGGATTCGTATTCGTCATGGGCGGAGCTGCTATATCGTGGAAGTCGAAGAAGCAGACTATGTTATCTCGCTCCTCCATTGAATCTGAATTCTTTGCATTGGATGCTGCTGCAGATGAAGCAGAGTGGCTTCGGGAGCTCATGTATGATCTTTCGATGGTTGGAGCTCAGATATCGACAATACCGATATACTGTGACAACCAGGCGGCAGCAGCAGTGGCATCAAATGACCTCTTCAACGGGAAGAAGATGACTGTGCGGTTGAAGCACATGGCAGTACACGATCTTATCAAAAGAGGTGTAATTGCAGTGATTGATGTTCGGAGTCAGGAGAACCTGGCAGATCCGTTCACGAAAGGCCTCAAGCGCCAGTTGGTCGATGACACAGCTTGTAAAATGGGCTTGAAGGCATTCTGATAATGTGTCTTTGTAATCCTACCATAAAGTTTTATGCTATTAGTTCAAAGAGAAATCTACTAGGCATCTAACTTTTGGTTCAAAGGAGGATCACTGACTGGAAAACTATCAGGTAGCAGTGGGTACTTGTTCTCTGGAACATGGAAGGGATACGGACCCATAACCACTGTTGTCTACTATGTATTTTTTCTGCGGAAAAAAAAATTGATCCTGTGGAAGGTTGGCTTAAACGCCTTAATGAGTTCTCAGGCAGAGTGAATGCCTGGTGTGCTTTACAAGAAGCACGGTAGAGCAGCACTACAAGGAGTGAAACTCCATGCTACAATGGGGTGACTCCACCATGAGGTTTCCAGGTAGGGGTAATGCCTCGGCTTTGCAAGCCAAGTCACAGCGGCGTAGCACCGCAAATAGGCAGGTAGCCTAATGCTGTATGACGTAATTAAAGAGTTGTAGACAGCACTACAAAGGGGAGGATGGCCCCATGTTACAGTGGCACGACACCACGATGAGGTACCCAGGTAGGGGTAAAGCCTCGGCATTGCAAGCCATGTCGTTGCGGCGTAACACCGCAAGGAAGCCTTAGGCTTCATGCTGGGTAGTTTGGCACTACAAAGAGGCTTGTGACCTCATGCTACAGTAGTATGACACTACGATGAGGTTCCCAGGTAGGGGTAATGCCTCGGCTTCAGGCCATGTCATAGCGGCGTAGCACCGCAAGGAAGCGCAATGCTTCATGCCATATCTCTTTAATAAAGAACTCACCTATAGTGTATGGAAAGAGATATCAGGCCGTCTCTTGAGGGTAAACTTGTAGACGCACAAAAATATACACTGAAACCAGGCTGGCACAAGGCCTTCAATGTGCAGCCAGAAGCACAGTTGATGTCATTATGTGAGTAGGAAGAATTGCAGTTATGGTGCAGAATTCAAGGCTTAGTTCATTCTTGTATCATGCTGTTATTTAACTTATGCAGAAAGATTCAAGTCGTAGCGACATCTCTCCTAATGCATGATGGGCAGTAACTGTGGGGAACGCTCAACCCATATATTGAGATATGTGGGGGATTGTTGGTGTTTTTGCCTTTGGACTAGAAAAGATAGTCCTACACCGGCTACACCAAATGGTGAGTATCTCAATATAATGCATTGCTTGTGCTGAGGTGTGCACATGAGGTGTAGTGGGGCACAAATTTGTGCCATGTGGAAGTATTTTCCTAGAAGGAAAAAGGATTAAATCCAACAAGAATGCAAGTTAATTTTTGTTGTGCGGACTCGGACACGGACTCTAAGATGTCTCGTGCATGCACGGGAGTGTTCGGGGGGTAGGCGTGGACTGGCACACTTCTATGCTGATTGTGGGATGATCTAAAATATCAAACTCTATTTTTGAGTATTAGTATTTTAGTCCCACATCGGATAGGAGAAGAGGTGAAGTCTCAACTCCACTCTATAAATAGAGCCCCTTGGCCTCCTTTGAAAGATGCACCAAGAAGAGAGTTGAGGGAGTCTGTTAAGTCCAGGAAGCCCGTTCAAGTCTCAAATATTGACTTACGAGCGTTCCAGAAGTTCTTCGTGAACTTGCTGGTTCCTGGAAGCTGTTCGTGCTCGTGTGGGGCGAATAAAGCTTTGAGCAACGGTGGTTCATTCACCCCGGCATCTCATTCTCGCCTGTCATCGCTGCTGTTGCCTTTTACAGTAACTTCTTTTTAGAAGCTCTACTGCCGATAGTTGCTTGCACAAAGTCTCTTTAGATTTTTTTGTGTATTACGTAGAATCTTTTTAGATCATCGTAATTCAGAATCCTCCAGGATCTCTGTTGCAAATCTTCTTTAAGGTGCTGCATTTGAAACGTTGTGTGTACAATTGTTTCAGTTTTAGAATTTTTCATCGAAAATTGTGCCTCGGCACTAACAAGTACATGCACTCATACCGTTATTACTATTGACGATTTATATTATTTTATATATCTATGCAAACTTGTTATCTCCTACCTAATATCTATATAATTTTTATTTTGCACATAATTTTTTGTTTTTTAAAGTTTAGTCAATATTTACAAAAACAAAACTAATCATGTGAAGAAAACTAAATTCTTCGCATTGCGTTGTTCGGAAAGTAAGGAATTTTGCTACCACAAATACTGTGTGGTGTCATTGTATCACTTAGGATCAAGACCTGTACCTTATTTTGAAAACAATAATATACTAGAATTAGGTATAATTGTTTGTGAATGTTAGTTAGAGTGCACAATAAGAAATAAATAATATTAGACCATCTCCAATGAGAGTTTCTATCTTTCCTATTTTTATGGAAGAAATTCATTTTAGAAAAAATTTCTGTGATTTCTATCACCATTTCTATCCTAGGTGGCAATGATGTAGGATAGAAACTTTCTAGGAGGGTTTCTACATGTAGAAACTCACTATGTGACACATAAGATAGAAATGGAGAACCATTGGAGAGCATTTTTTGTATGTGTACAATTTTTATGTAGAAACTCTTCCAACTAGGATAAAAATTTTCTTAAAGTACAATGCCAAGTAGGATAAGAACTCAATTTTAGAAATCACCATTGGAGATGGTCTTAGGACCACACTGAATGAAATTTCGGTAATAAAAAATAATAAACACAAGCCATCGATCCACGGAATACATGTTCCGTGAATCCGTTCCTACAAGATGCAACATAAAGTACATCGGACACAAATCACACAAGTCGGCGAAGACTTTTTCTTGGTAGTTGGCGTCACCGTTGGCTTAATTACGGACTCGCTGCTAGCCTGACGCTGTCGCCAGACTCCAACAGCGAAAGGAACGTCCCAATTGGAACGTCGCGAGTCGCGACCACCCAACTTTAATGGGTCGGGCTTTTGTGTCGGCCCGACTTTAGCATCCATCTTCGGACCGAAACCTTAGCGGACTCTATAGAAGGATTGGCCCGACCCGACCCGTAGCGTAATCAAATGATTCAAATCAAAATTTGAACCACACGATCCCTACTAACCCAACAACTCCGCCACCGGGCCCCCACACCTACCGCCACCAACCCACTCCCTCCCCTCTCTCGCCTCCCATTTCAAAGAAACAAGATGGAGAAGACAACTCACCCCCATCCTCCCCAAACCCTAACCCTAATTCCACGCCATGGCGGCATCGCTCTCTCCTCCTTCCCTCCGCCCCTCCCTCCGCCCCTACTCCGCCAGACTCTCCCCTCCCTCCCCCGCCGCCCTCTTCCTCCGCCCTCCCACTACCGGATCCTCCGACCACAGGCGCCCGCTGCGCATCTCCGCCCGCTCCACTCCCGTCATGGATCCGACCCTGAAGGGCGGAGCTCCTCTTCCCGCAGTCCCCACCGTCGTCGACGTCGATCTCGGTAACCGGAGCTACCCAATCTACATCGGATCCGGACTCCTCGACCAGCCCCAGCTCCTCCAGAGGTTCCAATTTTACGTTTCTATTCGAATTATACTTTCTTTCTTTTTTTTATCATTGTGATTGTTTGAATTGAAATTCTTCAGTTTGTTATTTGTTTGTTTTTTAGGCATGTGGTTGGGAAGAGGGTTTTAGTGGTGACCAACACCACGATCGCTCCGCTCTATCTCGAGAAGGTCACGGAGGCCTTGACCGTCGGCAATCCGAATGTCTCCGTCGAGAGCGTCATTCTTCCTGATGGAGAGAAGTACAAGAACATGGTAAAAACAATAATAATGATCTTGCCGTTATTGGTAGATATAAGAAATGCAAGTTTGGCAAATTTGTTATCTACCGGACGCAAATGCGACTACAACATGAAACGGCAATGCTGGCACGGACACGGCGTAGATTTTGGCGTGTCCTAGTGTACTCTCCGAATGCAATCATTACTCTGCGTCGTGTCCAATACATGTACAAAATGCGACAGACATGTTTTGGCCTTTCGTTTATTTTTGAGTGTTTGTGGCATGTCCAACAAGTGTCGTACACGATACTGACATGATATGTTGCACATGTATGAATATGACACAATACAATACATACATGGGGACACGGACGCCACATGTTTTGGTGTCCCACTGTACTTTGGAATGTATGTTACGACACGATACGTACGCACGCAAAGTGACGTTCATGGAGTCCGTGATTTCTAACCACTTAAATTTCCAATTGTAAACATAATTTTGTTGTTACATAGGAAACATTGATGAAGGTCTTTGACAAGGCCATAGAGACTAGGTTGGATCGGCGTTCTACCTTTGTGGCCCTCGGTGGGGGAGTGATTGGAGACATGTGCGGGTTCGCCGCTGCCGCCTTCCTCCGTGGTGTCAACTTTATCCAGATTCCTACCACTCTAATGGCACAGGTATTCATCTAGTCACGCTTTCTTAAAGTAGAATGGTTTCAAGTGGATGTAATTACTGTTTATTGGTTCAGGTGGACTCGTCAGTTGGGGGAAAAACTGGAATAAATCATCCGTTAGGAAAGAACTTGATTGGTGCTTTCTACCAACCGCAATGTGTGCTTATAGACACCGACACTTTAAATACATTGCCTGATAGAGAACTGGCTTCTGGGATTGCGGAGGTAGTCAAGTATGGGCTAATCAGGGATCCAGAGTTCTTCAGGTGGCAAGAGAAGAATATGCAGTCACTATTGGCAAGGTATGGTTGGATTTATATGATGCCTTGTGCTTGTAGTCACTGACACTCTTACATATCCTTTTCCATTGAAAATCAATTTACTAGGCTAACTGGTTGTTGGTGAGAAAGTTGGCTAATGTTTTCATATATAGTTGTATCTGACTGTAGTTGGCGCAGGATGTGTTATGTAATAGATGCATAATCCAATGACTGTCTCATCAGAGTATAGACTCTTTACTTCAAACTAATTTGGTAATAATTGGAAAGCTAGATAGGCTACCAGCTCCAAGAACCTATTCGCATATATCTTCCCAATTGACTGATCGCTCCATGAACTTAAGTAATATGGAGAAAAGGAACAAACAAGTCTGGAAAGAGCACATTGTCCTTCACATGTGACGTAGCCCGGCTTCTCCTTGGAATACATTTTTTGTATCTTTGATAGGAACAGTGTTATGATTGTCCACAATCACGCCAAACTTTGGTTTGGTGAAAAAAAGTAAGCATTAGAATTTAGCTTCTGATTTCCTTCAGTGATTTGTCATGTTAATAATCAATGATTCTATCTCGTCACTGATGAGAGTCAAACTACTCGACAAGGTTGCAGCACCTTGGGTTGAAGTTACAAGCATCCAAGGAAGCCACAAGCTTTTTCAGAGATCATTTAAAGCCATAATCAAGCCCATATTGTAGTTTCTATTACTTGTCCTGATGGCTACAATGTAACTTAAATTTATAAAATACCAATGGCAACTAAAGACCAGAAAAAGAACCCTTCTCTAGAAAGGATGAAATCATTATTCTATTAGTGGGCCCTTTTCATGGAACAGTTGGTTTATGTTGAGATAAGCAAACCATCCTAAACAAAGGAATTCCAATGATCATTAACTACCATAGCCCATCCCTGCCTGAGCTGGCAATACCCAAACCGTTGAAAGACTTGCACTACATGGCATGGACATTGGACTAGGACACAATATGGACACAACTTCATGGGTACCACTGGTCTCGATGTTTGTGAGTTGTCTGTGGCACCTATTTTTGACCATGCGTCCTACCTCCTCCTGTCCTACTCGCAAGCCCTTTTTTTTGAATCTGAGTAATGCAAGATGTGTTTTATCAAATACCACTATAAAGTATAAAGCTCTATTAGCCAACTGTTCTCTTCTTTGATGAGCCATTTGGGGTCAACAAAATGGAAATGGTTAAAGGTATTGCTCAGCTTTAGATTACCTAATCAACAACATGAGAATGAAGGTATAATATTGCATGATCCCATCTAGATGTATGTTGTTTGATTTGTCTTCTTTGCTGCTTCTTTATGTTTTTTATGCTTCTTGCAGGGATCCAAGTGCCTTAGCTCATGCAATCAAGCGATCATGTGAAAACAAAGCTGAGGTTGTCTCTTTAGATGAGAAAGAAAGTGGGTTAAGGGCTACTTTGAACTTGGGTCATACATTTGGTCATGTGAGTTTCAGTTTTATTAGTAATCACCATCAGGTTTCATTTGTGTTTTATTTTTTTATTTTCCACAATGGGTTCACTACATGCTTAAAAATTTAAGTTTGTGGTTCAAGCATGAATCACAGCACTGAGAATTTTATTTTCCATTTAAGATTCCTATAGCAAAGGTGAACTGATATGGTGTTGAGGCAATTAGGGTTGTGTAGGAGTTAAGTCCAATCCGGTGGCCATTGGAGGAGAGACCACATCATTTCCCATCCCCCTTAGCTTGTATCAAGAATGATCATCAAGTCCTTGTTTCCGCTGGTTATGGTGAAGCTGCTAGATTATATTCAACATGAAGCTCAATCATGGATGTTGTTTGCTGAAGATATGGGTTACCAAATTCTGACTTGAATCCTGGAATTAGTACCTCGAACTTGGAATGATCATGAACAGATTAACTGTACTACAGTTGATGAGACTAGATACTCTCAAATAGAATTTTGGAGAGAGAAACTTTGGAATATAAGGATTTTAAAATTAGAAGGATGAAAAGAAAGTATATGAAATGGTACACTTCAACCAAAGGTTAAAATACACGTTGGTGGGGACTAGAGACGCGAGTGATAGTTTTGTTGTTTAGTATCAAGTATCAACCATTCATCATGAGAAAAGATTGATAAGCTTCTGCTTAGGGCGATAGCGTCCCTCTCCTGCTGCTGTGAGTGCTTCTTCCAAATGTTGCTGCCCTTCTGCTGCCGCGTATGGTGCTGGTAGGCCATCATATGCGTGTGTTCATAAAATCGAAACATGATACCTGCCATCAGTAAAATATGGATCAATCGTTCATCATGGATGAGATTGTTGGACAAAAACAGGTCCAAAATGACAATGCTAAGATGGATGAGTGGCGATACATTGAAAGTTAAATGAGTGTGTTAGTGGAAAGTTAGAGGTGACACCAATTGAGGATAAAATGATGGAAAATCATCTCGGGTGGTTTGCACATGTGCAAGTCAATGGATGTTCCTGGTTTGGAGCGATACGATATTAGTCAAAAAGGATTTGGATTTTTGGTTGCAAGAACTAGGGTTAAGCCTAGCTGAACTTGGATTGAGATCATAACAAAGGATATGGCTTTTTGTTAATGTTACAGATCACATGGCCGTCTATGGAGATGAATCAAAGAAAAGGATCCCCACCCCCAACACACACACACATTTTTTTTTGGATATAGGCTTTATTGTTGCAGTAGAACTGTTGTAGCAATTCTCTTAATAACGTTTTGGTTGGAAAGGTGTAACTCTTTATTTTACTTTATTTTATTTTCACTTAATACCTATTAGATTCACATGTAATCTATTCCTGTTCTAACACATCTATTTCAGGCTATAGAAAATGGGATTGGCTATGGCCAGTGGCTCCACGGAGAGGCTGTGGCAGCTGGAACGGTATCAGATCAATCCTCATTGTTCTTTCAATGATTGTTTTCTTCCATGATTGTACTTATTGAGTAGGCACGGTTTTATAATTATAGGTTATGGCGGTTGATATGTCACATCGCCTCGGCTGGATTGACGATACTATTCAAGAGAGGGTCCTTGCAATCTTACAGCAGGCTAAGCTGCCAATTGCTCCACCTGAGATAATGACTGTGGAGAAGTTTAAAGATGTTATGGCGGTTGGTGCATGAAACTCTTTTCTCGTTGTTCTCCAGTTTCTTAAGTTTGTATCCTCAACTTCTTTGTTTCTTTGGAACAAATAGGTGGATAAGAAGGTGGCTGATGGATTGCTAAGGCTCATCCTTCTAAAGGGACCTCTGGGTAGCTGTGTTTTTACTGGAGATTACGACAGAAAGGCCCTTGATGAAACTCTTCGCGCCTTCTGTAAATGCTGATGCTTTCTCCTGGAAGGTCTTTTAGTGTATCGGTGTGAAAATGGTTTACAGGTTGTTGTAATTATATTTGTTCACACTCGAATATTATGCTTTGAAGCAAATTAAGGAGTATATTTATTGGCTTGAATTACCAGTGGGGTGGATTTATTTGCTGCACTATGAATAAAGCGTTTATTTCATTACTATCGTTCGAGTGAATTGTAGAAGCCATATTTTCCTTGCTGATTACATGGAATGAAGTGGGATCCATCGACTGTTGTTGAGGTACACCAATTTGGTTCAAATCTGGAGCCTGTCAAGAGAACTGTGTTTCATAGGATGTCTTATTAGCTCTTTCAGACACCTATGCTCTTGATGATTTGTTGGCCGACCAATTTTGCAAGTATGAGTTGGATTCATTTTAGTTGATTTTATTTTCTGAAGTTTTAGGGTTTATTATTAATTTGTTAGGATATAATTATTATTTGCATGTTTTAGTTAGGATTTATTATTATTTATTTATATAACATGTTATTAGATATAATTATCTGGTTGTAGTTCTTATAGTCCTAATTTGCAGTTTCATTTCCTTTACTATAATAAATACCCAATGTCCAAATTCTCTTTTGGATATACAGAAATTCTTGAGAGGGATAAAAAAAATTAAGAGAAATTTTGAGTTGCCCTCCCACTTATTTTACCATAATTCAAGGGGCATCTTACCGAATTACCATAATGCACCATTTTTAACGAGAATCGTCAATAATTGAGTCAACTCCTTTGACCTACATAAATAAAAAGAGAAATTTTGAGTTGCACGCCACTTATTTGAGGACATTTGGGTCATAATTCAAGGGTAAAACTAAGGGCACTATGTAAGTCCTAAAAATCAAGTTGCACCCATTAAAGAAGCCATGGAAATCAAATTGTGCATCCTTTAAATGAACTGCGCAGGAGACAGATTGCGCAACAACTCAACTGCGCAAGCTGAACTGCGCACCCATCCAAGCGCGTTAGCTGACGTGGCCGCGTCATCATTATCTGACAGAAAATCAGATCTTCTGACAGCTGACAGTCCGAAGAACGAGGAAACTGTTCGTTTCTCGTGCATCACAGCGCTCGAGGACAGCTGTACATGCAGCGCAAGCTACCAGCCTAATCAAAGCGCAGTCTGCCAAGTTCCCTGCAGCGCAATTCAATCCCAGAGCAGTCTGAATCCAGCGCAGTTCATGTGGCGCAATCCATCAAGATAACTGACAATTTACACGTGGCCTACATGCCATCAATTGCTCACCACGTGGCAACCGTCTGTACACGACCAAGCGCATTTCAATCAAACAATGCCAGGCGTCTCATACAGTTGGTCCACGATCGATTAACTGCCAGCGCAGTTCGCTGCTTGTGCAGTCCAATGTCTGCGCAATCCATCTTGCGCAATCTAGAATAAATAAAAATTAGTTATTTCCAGAACTCTATAAATAGAGTTTCAAGTCCTTCATAGAAAATGATCAGAGAGAGAATCAGAAAATCAGAATCAACATCAGATCATCACCAGAGATCAGGAGTTCTTGCCAAAGTGATGCTGCATTCTTCAGAGGCTACCGTCTTCAAATTTTACATCGTCCAAGGGATAAAGCGATCGTTTTCAGATCAGAATCCTATAGTTGTACTTTCTCAGAATTCTATTGTAATCTTCTTACAAAGTTTGTGAAATAAAGAACACTTTTGTTTTTGCAAATAAAATGACGACTCTGCTGGGGATGACTTTCTCCTCCGACGAGGAAGTGACAACTCAATGTGACGTTGCGTCTATCGGAAAGACGCAGAAGACGCTGGTTGTAAAGGTCAACCAGACGGCCTACGAGGCGGTGATCAACTCCGGGACTACTCGTCGCACTGCAACCTCTACCAAGAGCAAAGTCTGTTCAGTGTGGACTCCAAAGTCCTCTGCACAATCCTCTGCGCAATCCTCTGCGCAGTCTGCTGTCTCTGCTCCCAAAACTGCTGCGCAGTCTGCTGCCTCTACTGCCCATGCGCAGTATGCTGCTCCCCTTGCCAGTGCACAAACCACACCGCAGAGTCGCCATTTTGTTTGCAAAAACAAAAATGTTCTTTATTTCACAAACTTTGTAAGAAGATTACAATAGAATTCTGGAAAAGTACAACTATAGGAATCCGATCTGAAGACGATCGCTTTATCCCTTGGACGATGTGAAATTTGAAGACTTTTGTTTTTGCAAACACACCACACTTTTTACTTAGGGCTGACCCAAAAATGTTAAAAAAGATTACAAGTTTGCCATCTATTTTTTTTACTTGGGACTAGTCCAATTTTTTCTAGCAAGTAGGACTGCCAACATGCTGACAGTCCTAACATGTTAGGACTGTCAACTTGCTGGCAGTCCTCGGAGAAGAAGAAGAAGCAGCAGCAGACCTATACGACCGCCTCCGACCTATATCGCACTTTTCGTCGTACTCCATCTCGGCGAGGACCTCTGGCGCCACGTAGTACGGAGTCCCCACCAAGCCCGTCATCCCCGTCCGTCGCCGAAGCACTCCGCCGATCCGAAGTCGACGAGCTTCAGGCGGCCCTGGTCGTCAAAGAGGACGTTGTCCGGCTTGATGTCGCGGTGGGCGATTCCCCGGCGGTGGTAGATGGCGACGGCCTCCATCAGCGAGGCGAGGATCTGCGCGGCTTGGGGTTCAGAGAAGGGGGCGGAGGCGGAGATGCGGTCGAAGAGGTCGGGTCCGGAGAGGAGGTCGAGGATGAGGTGGAGGGAGAGGTGGTCCTCGAAGACGGCGTGGATCTGGACGACGGAGGGGTTCCCTGCGGCGGCGAGTTGGGTGAGCTTGGGCTCCTGCTCGACGGAGGCGAGGTCGAGGGGATCGTGGAGGTAGGCCTTGTCGATTGATTTGACAGTGAAGTGGTCGCCGGAGAGGAGGGATGTGCAGCGGCAGACGGTACCGAAGCGGCCGCGGCCGAGCTCGGGTCCGATGCTGGCCCAAAAGGAAGAAGGAGGAAGGAGGAGGAGGAGGAAGGAGGAAGGAGGAGGAGGAGGATGGAGGAGGAGGAGGAGAGAGGAGAGAAAAAAATCCTAATATTGGGCTGCCCCCAAGTAATTTTTGGGCTGTCCCCAGTAAAAGTACCTCAAACTTGGGCTGTCCCATAGTAAGTGATAGCCCCAAGTAAAATGGGATGTGCCCTTAGAAAAACCCTAATTCAATGTGCACTCTACTTACATGGGAGGTCAAAGGAGTTGACTGTTAGTCATTGGCAGTTTCGGTTAAAAATATGAGGTTTCATACATTATGGTAATTCGGTATGGTACACCTTGAATTATGTTAAAACAAGTGGGAGACAAACTCAAAAAATTTCAATTTTGTATCGTGGACACCTAAGATCAATACAATATGTTGAAACATTCATTGACATTTGTGTATGTATACATGAACATGATGCCTACCTCAAATAGAATATAGATTTTATAAACATAAAATATTATTTTCTTGTCTCTAATTACACAAGCAAGATTAACTGATTTGAGATATGTATGTTAAATGAGTGTTCTTCTTTTATATACATGCACATACATCAAACAATAAAAGAGAGAATCATTAATTTAAAAAACAAATCCATCTTTAAAAAAAGAAGAGAATCATTAATAATAACTAGTAATGTGCGCAAAAGATATTGAATTTTTTTAATAAGCATTTATTTATTATAAAAAAATATTATTTCTAGGATTTGAACTCAAACAATAAAGGAATGTCTCCCATCTTAAACTACTTGATTTAGAGTTATTTAGTTATAAATACATCATATTAGGTAATTGTAAGCCCCCTGAATTTATGGATTATTTTAAATTTTATTAAAGGATTTATCTTCAAGAGATATTTTAATTATAATTATTTTGATCATTAAATATACTTTTTTGTGACTTTGATTTTTGGAGCGCAAGAGATGTCATTCTCTCGAAACGCCCTTCATGAGTTTTGATCTAGATGAGTTTATCTTCATGTTGATATATCACGTCCCACTCAAACTTGTTTTCTTGTGCTCTGTTTGTATCGCATAACTTTCGGGTCAATATAGGCCATCTGATCATTTTTAGTTATTATTAATTTCCCACTTTTATTTTCGATCATTATATGCACGTTGCCGTGACTTTTAATTTAGGAGCACAAGGCTAGTCATTTTCTTCAAATAAACTGTAGAAGCATGAAAAAGAAGGGATCTTTCTTTTAATCCCACATCGGAAAGGAGAAGAAGGGAGGTCTCATTCCACTCTATATATAGAGACCTCTTGCCTCCTTTGAAAAGGGCACCAAAATAAATAAAGAAAAGGGAGCCCATTATCCAGGGAGCCCGTTCGAGCCACAAAAGTCACAGTATTCTTCTGGGTTGGCTGCAAGTTCTACACTCGCTGTCATGGCGAGGATAATTTGTAGTCTGAGTACTATGCGCCCTACGGGCTGGTACGAAGAAGTCCAAGGCGGCGCGGGCCATGCGCCTCAAATGTGCTATGCCAGCAGCAAGCCAGAAGCATGCGCTCACAATCATGCACGTTGCTGATGGTAAGCTGTACAAGGTCGACTCGAGTGCTGCGGCGCCAAAAACGAGCCGACCTTCAAAGTCCTTGTCTCACTTGGGCGCATCTACTGCGTGCACAACCAAGTGGAGTAAGGCAAATCCAGTGGTCTTGAACTCCCGCGCCTCCTCTGGTTGTGCGTTTGAGGTCCGTTCAAGTCACTCCAAATGTTGTGGTTCCCCCACTACTGATCGGGATGCCGGTTTGGTACTAGATCAGGGGACGCAGCACTCATTTGACCACCCCGACACTTGGCCTTGCCATGCGCCTGAAGGGGGTGTGAATGTGACACTCTCCTCCAACGATCTGCGCAACGTGATCACTCACAAGCGTCGATAAGGAGAGCCGACCAACAAGCATAATGCGCCCCTCACAGGGCACACTTGTGCTACGGTCGTCATCAACTGCTGCGATTGCAAGACAGTGGCTCCACTACCAAGGCAGTTTGTATTCCAGCTGTTGTAACATACTGTACCTGTCCGACATCGTCTCAGAAACATGATGCCAATTGAAGACTTTATAACAGCCTACTCTCAACTAGGCTCAGTCGTCTCTCCCAGCGCATCACTATGTCCCGTCAATGCACAGGCGCATCTACTAGCCTGGGACTCTTGTCTTCTGAAGGATTTCCCCATCAAAGCTTCTTCGAATAAGGAGAAACATCATCCACAGTACAATGTCTTGCCAAGGAGGAGGATCAGTCGAATCCATCTTCTTCGAGAAGTCAAGGGAGAGACAACAAAACTCTCTCAAACTGTTGCTATTCATAGGCCAGGGCAAATCAAACCCATGCGCCAAGTGGCAACCTTCCCGAAGTCAGTAAAATGAACTTGTATCTATGATGAATGAATTTCAGCTAAGTCAGAGAGCTATCAAAGCCCCGAAGAACTCAACAGCCGGATCAATGAAGATGCGTCACGAAGCGGTTGTGCCGGCCAGACTGCGCATCACACAGAGCGCCCTTCAACATCAAGCGCATCACACAGACGCGCCTTTCAACACCAAGCGCATCACAGGGGATACGCCCCCATGCATCCCCATGTGTCCCCATGCGCCTAGTGGAACGTCAACCGACGCGCCCACTCAGCTGTCCATCGAATGTCACAAACATTAAATGCTACTGACAGAGTTGGCAGCACGCCTCCCAAAGTCTGAACAGTCGGCAGCTTTTTCAGAAGACGAAGCATTGCCAACGTCAGCATCATTATTACTTCCCTCCGACGGCTACTGCCACGTGGCCGCCCAACCATCTCGCATGCGCCTCCGCGGCCATGCGCCCAAATCTGCACGCGCCTCAAAAGCCATGCACCTCAGACTTCTTCCTGATCCCAAAAGATAGGAGTAAAGTTATTACTGAAGCTCTGCATGTGCCTCGAAAGTCATGCGCCCAGAATGGTTCGTGACCCCTAAAGGTTACGAGCCAAAGTCTTCTCATGCGTCCAATCTCAGGCGCATCCTACAAGATCATTCCCCCCACCAAATCCGAGATCTTCGAGCCATGGGTCGATGACACGTGTCCTTTGACTCAACTCATCCAAGATCTCATCAACAGAAAGATCTTCTTCTCTGCTACGTGCCGGCTCACAACAGCAACATGAAGAAGTCAACCCCTCGATCAGGGTGCATCGTCCATGCGCCTCCATCAGCAATCAACACGTTGCGTCCCCGCGTACAGGCGCATCCTACATGCGCGCATGAGCAGCCGACCTGCAAAACTATAAATAGAGGGATCATTTCCTTCTTTCCTACGGACCAACCTACGTGCACACATATCAACCTCTACAACGAACACACAGAGACTTTGTACCACCAGAGAGGCAGATACAGACACTCAACGTCTTCCTCCTCTCAGCAAGCTCTAGCACCCAGAGCAATCCAGACCTTCAGAGAACCGATAACCGTCGTCAGATCGTCAACGGAGTCAACGCATTACCACTTACTCCCACAAGGGACCCAGATAAACAAAAGTGTACTTCTAGGACTACATCTAAGTCCTATATTGTAACACTATTCTGTTTGTATTGAAATTTATAATCAAAGAATTTTAATGGCAAACAAGCTGGCGACTCTGCTAGGGACCTCTTTCTCCTCCACCGAGAAAGCTGTGTCGCAATCCGACGACGTGAAGGTGGGCTCCTCCCACAAGACGCTGGTCATACGCCTCAATCAACAGGCGTATGAGGAGTTCATCTCTGAAGGAAGTGCGAGTCCTTCGAAGCGGCTGCCTAAGCCGAAGAAGACCCGCCGAGTCTGGGTACGCAAGGTCGACGCCTCGGGCACCACCACAAAAGGGGATGCACCAATCCAGCCTTCCCTTCCCGCTGACGTCCTCAGCAACCAAGATGCGCCCGCTGGTGCAGCGTATCTCTCGGGGAAACGTGCGGCTAACCACGTTCCCCAACCATCTCCTTCTTAGGCGAGGAAAATGCGTCGATGGAGCAGGGGCGCAACCAATGCCCCGTACATCACCTCTGATGCGCCACAGAAGATCTCTGTCTTTGACAGACTTACTTGCTGTAGTGGCGAGAATAATTTGGATTCTGAGTACTATGCGCCCCAGCGGCCTAGTACGAAGAAGTGCAACGCAACATGGGCCAGGCGTCCCAAACGTGCTATGCCAGCAACAAGCCAGAAGCATGTGCTCACAATCATGCGCGCTGCTGATGGTAAGTTGTACAAGGTCGACTCGAGTGCTGCAGTGCCGAGAACGAGCCGACCTTCAAAGTCCTTGTCTCACTTGGGCGCATCTACTGCGTGCACAACCAAGTCGAGTAAGGCAAATCCAGTGGTCTTGAACTCCCGTGCCTCCTCCGGTTGTGCATTTGAGGTCCGTTCAAGTCACTCCAAATGTTGTGGTTCTTCCACTTCTGATCGGGATGCCTGTTTGGTATTAGATTAGGGGGCGCAACACTCACTTGATCACCCCGGTGCTTGGCCTTGCCATGCGTCTGAAGGGGGTGCGAAGGTGGCACTCTCCTCCAACGATCTGCTCAAAGTGATCACTCACAAGCGCCGATTAGGAGAGTCGACTAACAAGCATGATGCGTCCCTTACGGGGTATACTTGTGCTGTGGTCACCCTCAACTGCTGTTGCAAAGCGACAGTCCCACCAAGGCAGTCGGTGTTCCAGCGGCTGCAATCATCGACACCTCTCCGACGTCGCCTCGGGAAGAAGGTGTCAACAGAGGAAGAACCAATGGTTGCTTCATGCAACGTGATCTCCAACTCCTCGTCAGTCCGAAAGGCGACTGACAGTTCCTCTTCGTCGTCTAAAAGCCAGCCGAGGAAAACCAAGATAGTTGTCTCATCCTCAGGAGTGTTCGAAGGCACTCGAGGGAGGAAGAAGATCTTGGAGGAAGCTGGGGGTAGTCAGACCCTTGTCGAGCCTCCTTCCGAAGACGAGTGTGTCCAAAGCACACCTGGGGCAGATCCTCGAGACGAAGTCAACCTTCCAGAAGCCCCTGAAGACGAAAAAATCCTCCAAAACATAGCTGGGGTTAGTCTAGCATCTTCGGACCCGAGTTCCGGAGACGAAGAGGCCTTTCAAGACGGAGCTGAGGGTAATCAGGCCCTTGCAGATGCGCCCGTGGTGAATGTTCTTCCGAACATAATCGGGGGTAGCCAAGACGAAGCTCCAGGAGAGGCAACTCCCCTACAAGAGAGTGAGGCCGAGAGTGAAGCCTCAACCCATCCATCCACTCCCGGCCGCGTCATGACAGTAAACGTGACTGGGGTTGATGTCGAGTCTGATGCGCCGCCAACAGACCTCGTCCAGCGCATAGATACTCTGGAGGGAGGACTCAAAACCCTCTCTGTCTCCATACAAACACTGACTCAAGCAGTACTTGAGATACGATCAGCTTTGACCAGGACACCTTCTACCGGTCCCGATCCAGGGGCCAATGGAGAGTCGAGTGTACCCCTTAAACGGGTATCCTCGGACGCAGATCGCCGCAAAGCACCTCGGACTCCCAGTTCCGGTGGTACCACCTTCCCCGACTCCCAGTTCTACGGAAGACGTGGTCGAGATGATCAGGGACCTGCACGAGCGCTTTGAGTCCAAGACGAGACAAGAGGAGCGCCAGAAAATGGGCATCCTCCAGCCTTATCCCCTCGAGTGGAACAAGGTGGTTTATCCTTTAAAGTATAAACCACAAATACTGACGCCATACGATGGGAAGGACTCGCCGCGTCGCTACCTGACGTATTTCCAGTCTCAGACGGGACATCTTCCGAAGGAGGACGCACTACTTACCAGCATATTTGTTGGGGCACTAAAAGGAGTGGCGTACGACTGGTACTGCAGCCTCCCCGACAATTCAATATCTTCCTTCGACGATCTGACGTGCCTCTTTATCGACCGTTTCTACGACGGCGGGAAGGACATGACAATGGCGTCCATTATAGAGATACGCTAGAAGGAGAAGGAAACAGTTCGAGTGTTCATCGAACGCTTTCGACAGGCCTGCTTCAGACTTCCCCCGGGCATGCCAGAACATGCGCTTCTCTCCTCCTGCAGCATGAACATGCTGCCTGCAGTCAAGCTCTGGCTCAACTCTACTCCTCCTCCCGACTGGAGCTCCTTGATTATTGAAGCAGAAGCCGCGGAGAAGAAGGCAGCCAACGCTCGTCTTCTGGGAGTCAGTTTTCCTGCCTTCGAGGACAAGGGATGTCACTTTCCGTTCCCAGAATGCGTATTTCTATACATGTACAACTCATGTGTATTTATTTAGTAATTATCATGTATTATCCTGTATTTTAATTCCTTTAGATTTCAAGTTAATTAATTATCTGCTATCTAAATTCCATGTTAATTTAATTTCCTGCAATTTTATTTCCTATAATTTTATTCCTGCATTTTATTTTTCTGCTTTTTACCTCTTTGCTTGTGGGTTGGCCTTGGATGAACCCCCAACCCGACCCATTGGACCCATTGGACCCGGCCCAACACCCCCACCTACCACCACCTTTTCATTTAAAGCCAACCCCCCTTTTTTCTCTCTCTTCATTATTTTTCCTTCACCATTACTCCTCTTCTTCTTCTTCTTCATTACTCCTTCCACCTACCAAACCATAGGCAAGTACAACTTGCTCCCCATGAGAACCCATGTTTTTGTAGTTCATTTATCTTCCTCGCAAGATCCTAAGAGAGTTTAGAACTTGGTATTTTTTATTTCGAAGTCTTAATTTTTGTAGATCTAGAAATTAGTTATTTTCGAAGTCTGGTGGTTTTGATCTATCAAACTTCTTTGTTTGCAAGTTTTGATGGTTCTATGTTGTAGAGAGTTTTGTTCTACCCAATGTTGACCTTTAAAAAGTTGGATTTAGACTTGTTTTGACCAAGTTATGGACTTTTGAAGCTTTGGGTTCAATCCATGGAGTTCTTGCTGTTTGGAGAAGACAGTGAGCAGTGTACGCTAGCTTTTTAGCTGCATTACTGAGCTGTGTGCGCTCTTTAGCGTAGCGCAGTATGGAGCCCATACGCTACCTTTTTAGGAAGCGTATGTCTTGCATACGCTGTCTTTTGGAAGCGTGTGACATATGGAGTTCATACACTGCCTTTTTAGGAGTGTATGACTTGCATACGCTGACTTGGATGGTCAGGAGTCGTATGGAGTTCATACGCTACCTTTTTAGGAAGCGTATGTCTTGCATACGCTGCCTTTTGGAAGCGTGTGTCGTATGGAGTTCATACGCTGCCTTTTTGGGAGCGTTTGACTTGCATACGCTGACTTGGATGGTCAGGAGTCGTATGGAGTTCATACGCTGCCTTTTTGGGAGCGTATGACTTGCATATGCTGACTTGGGTGTCAAGGAGTCGTATGGAGTTCATACGCTGCCTTACCTAAGCGTAGGCTTACTTGAGCGTAGCCTGACCTGAGCGTATGACTTTTGCACTGAGCGTGTGGCCTTTGGCTGACTTGGTCTTACGTCAGCGTGTCACTTGGGTTTTATTTTCCTTAAGCTTGGCTCTTCTATAGCCCTGTATATTGATATTTTATTAGATATTTTACGCCCATTTTATATCCTTACGCCTTTTGGCATGAACTCGATAAAATCATGATATGCTATTATTGTTAATATCGACTGTTATGTGGAATGCGCCTTGTGTTCCGATTGATTTTTGGATACCCAGTGAGACTGGAACTTGACCTTGAGAGTTATAGGCTCGACCCCATCTAATGTTAATTGACTTTCATGCCTTGTCACCATTAATGACGATGGTTATCTTGACTAAATTGATTATGCGTTCCTAGTTGGAACTAAGAGACTGGCTAGTCATCTTATTGAATTAAATGAATGAGACACGTTCATGTTATGAACTATTGTAATCGACTGGCTGATCCCGAATATTGACATGCATACATATGCAGGCTTCAATCTATTTATTTTATTATTTATTTATTTATTTTCTACAAAAGAAGCATGTGTACTTTATGGTCAAGGCATGATTACCGTGGTTAGATTTGATTGTTGCATTACGCTATGTAAGACCTGCAACCTAACCGCACTGGTTTCGTTGTAGAGTCGTGCATATCGTACCCCGTACAAAAGTACTCATTTGAATGACCATGATCCACAGCATGGGATTTTGCTCAACGTAGGGACTATTAAGTTAAGTAAAATAATGATTGCATGGAGAGAATGGATTCCCGAGTTCTTACATGGCAGCCCCCTTGGGACGAGTATTGCCCGACGGGCCGGCTGGTTCCCACAGATACTGTAAATCTGCCACACGGGCAGGGAACCGTATCTGCTTTTATTATTATTGTATATGGTATATTGACGGGCGTCCTGCTAGGACTCGTCTATTCATGCATGGCGCAATGATTGACTGGATAGACTAGCCTTGCTTGCACATAGTAAGAACTGAGGAATCCCTATTGCATAAAACTCCAGGATAACTTGGGACTCACAATAGCAAGTCGTAGGAGTTGATTGGCCGTTTAAGATGATCTGTTTGTGTACTGTACTACTCTGTTACCTAACTGGGATGATCAGAATGTCAGGACATGACGGGCCAACTTCTGTCCTTATTTGGTTGGGAGGTTGGTTCGAAGTGTCGTGATGTGATGTGAATCCTAGTAGTAAGCAGAGATCTATTATTTTATTCTCTTACTTACTGGTTTTAGTTCTCATGTCGTGCTTTCTTGTGGTACTTGCTATTAGAGGTCTAACCTCTCTGGTTTTGCATGGCCAGATTTAGAGCCGGTTCCCGAGGACTCATCTTACTTCTACCTCCAAGATGGTCAACACTAGAGGGATGCTCGCAGGAGGGCTCGAGTGGGTTTCTTACTTCCCCGCTCGTTTTGTTATTTACCTTATACTTTGTCGTTTGGCACCGACATGTTAGTCGGATCGTCTTGTACTTACTTTTACATAATTGTAACTAAGTCAGACTGCAGCTGATAACAATTGTGTACACTTTGCTATATCATCTGGCTGTGTTTTGTAAAGCCAGTTCTCAAGAATATTTTGACTGAGCGTTTGGGACGCCTTACTGCTTTATCTTACATGTTCTCTATTTCTGTTTCCGTGTTTGAATGATTGAGACAATAGATGTGTAATAACCATAGCAAGACTTTTATGTAGTATGCACCCCCTCGTCTGGTTAGACAGCATTGATCGTATTATACGGTATTCATCTACCCGTAATAGGTAGCTGGCTGAGTCATTCCCCCGCTCTCCAGTATTCTGGTTCTGGGGCGTGACAAGGGAAAACGGCCTGCAACCAACAACCCCGGACGAGAAACAAAGGGGAAGCAGGCATTGACTGTCAATGCCTCAAAAGGTGCATCAGCACCTACTCAGAAGCCTCCACTTCCACCAAGACCGAAGGAGGTTTATTCGTTCAACGACGAAGACACCCTGCAGCTCTTTGAGATACTGAAGCAGGGTGACAAGATCAAGCTTCCGGACCCGAAGCATCCCGATGAGGTTGGGAAAGTGGACAACCCGAGGTACTGTCATTACCATCGGTTTGTCGGACACCCAACCAAGGACTGCTATGTCCTCAAGAAATACATCCAGCGTATGATCAACGCGGATGTAATCTCCGTCGACTACGAAGAGAAGACGGTGTCGGCCAACGTAGTGTCACTCTAGTTTGGCACCCTGCCGCCGACTACAACACAGGATGGCGTTGTCCCCATCCCTAAGGCGGCAATGGAGGTGGTTAACTTACCACCAACCCGTGACAACGTGAGTGGACTCATCCCACTCACCACATCTCGGGGAGAGATCCTGTGGGTTCACCCCGATCTCGTCTCCGAGGTGACTCAACCGGAGGTACGCCCTACCTCCAAGCCCAAAGGCAGGAAGATCAAGTCTTGCCGCATGGTCTCTTCTTCAGTGGAAGAGGCACTTCCTGTGCAGACGCGTTCACAACAGAACGCCCAACCCGACGAAGCTACCGTCGAGGTGGTGCCTCCTGGCACCGTCCTTGCTGTCCAGGATGAGGGCCCGTCTAAGCCCTCAGCAGCCAATAAACAGAAGCAGATAGAGGCCCGCTTCGATAGACCTCTGCGAAAAGAGAATGCTTCCGGGCTAGCCAAGCCCCACAACTTCGACATACTGGCGCAACTGGCCAGTACTCCTGCCCGCCTATCTCTGTTCGAGCTCCTCCGTCTTTCCAAAGACTCCCGAGAAGCTCTCTGCGAAGCTCTGAAGGATGCTGAATCCTTTCTCAGTCAGGTCAAGCAGCCTGAAGATCTTCCGACTATGTGCAAGCACTGTCACTGTGCGGAGGAGGTTATCCCCAATATAACCTTCACCCAACAGGACATGATGCTCAAACACAATCGACACAACAGGCCACTGTATTATACAGGGTACATCGGTTCAGTCAAGGTGAAGAGGATTCAGATTGATCCGGGGTCTTTTCTCAGCATCATCCCGAAGACGCTGCTCTCAACGCTGGGGATCCCAATGTACCGACTAGCGCCCTCCAACACGACAATCAGTAGTTTCAACGCCGACAAGAGCAAACCACTGGGCAAAATACGACTAAAGTGCCACATCGGTAACCTCAGAACCGAGGTCACTTGTTATGTCGTGGACGCTGAAGTCAACTACAACATTCTGTTGGGTCGCCCATGGCTGCACGAGTACATGGTGGTGCCATCCACGCTCCACCAATGTATGAAGTACGTGTCCACCAACAACGTCATCCGTACAGAGTTCGCGGACATCGATCCTTTCAAAGGGATTGAAGTCTACTTCACCGATGCCGACTTATACAAGTCACCTGACGAGGAGGAGGCCAATGATGCTGACGACGAAGCAGAAACGACAGCAGAGCCGGACATGGAGCCTGAGGTCACTCCCGATGCTCCTTTGAAGATCCGACTCAAAGGCAAACCGCCTCAGAAGTTGCCCCCCATGAGCATCAAGCTACCCGGAAAGGCATCAGCTGCTCCTGAAGCTCCCCTGAAGATACGGCTCAAGGGAAAGCCGCCTCAAACATCGGCTCCCCTTGTTGCCAAACTACAGGGGAAGGCGTCAACCACCGGAAGCACAACGGAAGCACCTCTGAAGGTGCATCTCAAGGGCAAGCCGCCGCCATCCTAGCCGCCAGAGAAGGCCCAGGTAGTCCTCTCGGACTCCCAGATCAGTGCTGTGGTGGACCCTTCCGATCCTACTCCAGTGCTTACAGATGAAGAGCTGGGGGAATATATCTCGGTCGATGTAGATGCCCCATCTCTCGACAATGTAATCCCACAGGATAAAATCTCATATTTCATCAATAACAGAGTGTCTTTTAATTATTCTAGTCTTCCACATTGGAATGCCATGTATACATTAGATAACGCTCTACGGTCGTTGCAAACACAAATAACGACCGTCCATCATGTAAATCGAGTAGTTCCGTCCCAAGGGGTCTGTTACATAGTCCCACTACGGAGTCGAGATGAAGAATCCATCATCTTCGGCAAGGTCGAGCGTCATCAAGACCTTCCGCCACTCGAGCCAGAACCAGATACCGGCAGAATACAACTCTATCGGTACACGGACAAGGCAAAGTACCTCATCCAAAAGATGGGATACAACTTAAAAAGCGACAAAGGCCTGAACTACGGCAAAGGTCGATGTCTCCCTCTCCGGCTTCCAACACCTAAAGGAAAGTCGCAGGACTACTACAACAAAAATCGACGGGGGATTGGCTATGTCACGCCACCGTCAACTCCAGAAAGTTCAGACGCAGAAGAAGTAGAACATTCTCACTCGTCTGAAGCGTCAACGTGGGATTCCGATACTAGTATCGGATCTGTCTTCAAGAGAGTGCTGTCAGCCAACATGACATCTGCACAATCTCAAGAAGAAGAATGCGAAGACCAAGCGCCGAAATTCTTCGAAGAAGAACCCTGGGTTCAACGCCTGGGACAACAATGGGAGTCTCATTTTGAATTACGTAAACCTCCCACCGAAGATGAAGTCGAGCAGATTGGCCTTAGGGATGGATCTTCTTCCAAACCCATCTTCGTCAGCAAAAGCCTAAAAGGAGAAGACCGAGAATCTTTAATCCACCTGGCTAAAGAGTATATCGACGTCTTCGCCTGGAGCTACGAAGATATGCCGGGACTTGATCCCCAGATTGCGATGCATAGGTTGAACATCTTACTGATGCCAAGCCTATCAAACAACAACAGCGACACTTCCGTCCGGACATCATGAACGCCATCGATTAAGAGGTAGACAAACTCTTGACCAGTGGCTTCATCCGTGAAGAGCAACACCCAGATTGGATAGCCAACGTCGTCCCTGTCACCAAGAAGAATGGGAAGATACGAGTCTGTATCGACTTCAGAGACCTCAACTCTGCTTGCCCGAAGGACGAATTCCCGCTTCCAATCACCGACGTGATGATTGACAATACATGTAGCTTCGAGCGCATATCTTTCATGGACGGGTATTCGGGCTACAACCAGATCAAGATGTTCCCCGATGACACAAAACATACGTCATTCAGGACTCCAAAGGGCATTTTCTGCTACACATTGATGCCCTTCGGCTTGAAGAACGCTGGTGTGACATATCAACGTGCTATGAGCACCATTTTCCGTCAGCACCTTCGCAAGACAGTCGAATGCTATGTTGACGACATCGCAGTCAAGAGCCGTCTCAAAGAAGATCACGTGCAAGACCTCAAGACAGTCTTCGATCTCATGCGGGCGCATCAACTCAAGATGAACCCCGCTAAATCCTTCCTTGGAGTTTCGAGCGGAAAGTTCTTGGGCTTCATCATTACGGGGAAAGGCATTCATGTTGATCCCGAGAAGACCAAAGCCATCCTTGATATGGACCCTCCGAGGAACCTTCGAGAACTTCGAGGCCTACAGGGACGTCTGGCATACATCCGGAGGTTCATAGCAAACTTTTCCGGCAAATATCAACCCTTCACCCAGCTCATGAAGAAGGGAGTCTCTTACGTCTGGACAGAGGAATGCCAAAAGGCTTTCGACGACATCAAAGCCTACCTGACGAGCCCACCAGTCCTGGTGGCACCCATCGTCGGCAAACCGTTTCTCCTCTACGTCCGAGCCATGGATCACTCCCTCGGTGCCCTGCTAGCTCAGAACAGCGACACAGGCTATGAGCAAGCAATCTACTACCTCAGTCGAACTCTGATCGGGCCGAACACCGGTACAACCCCGTTGAGAAAGAGTGCTTGGCTATAGTATTTGCCATCCAAAAGACTCGACATTATGTCTCGAGACAGACAATTCATGTCATTTCCCGAGTCAATCCGCTCAGGGTCCTCATGACGAAGCCATGATCATTGAACTCCCAGCTAGCCATATGGACGATCTTTCTAACGCCATACAACATGGTATTCGTTCCACAAAAAGCTGTTAAGGATCAAGCTCTGGCCAACTTTTTAGCTGCACACCCCATCCCAGAGTCCTCAAAGACATCCCGGATGAGGTCCAAGAATCAAACGTCACCGAAGAAGGCCCCGCCTGGCGGATGTTTTTCGATGGCGCTTCAAGAACAGGCCCCAAAAGCCAAATCGTCGCAGGAGTGGGGGTGGTATTAGTCTCCCCCGATCAGCTGGTCATCCAACGTGCTTACTCCCTTTCAAAGCCGTGCTCCAACAATGTTGCTAAGTACAACGCGCTCATTATGGGACTCCAGCTAGCGCAACAGCTGGGAGTGAATCATCTGGAAGCCTACGGTGACTCAAAACTCATCGTAAACCAGATCAGAGGGCAATACGAGGTTCATCATGAAGACCTGATCCCTTACCATGAAGTTACATTGAACATCATTTCAACCTTCACCGGATTCTTCTTCGAACACGTACCTCGTCTACAAAATCTAGAGGCTGATGCTCTGGCTGGCCTCGCAGCCTCCTTGGCGGTACCCCTCAAAACTTAACACTACGTCACGGTAGTGGGTCGAGACTTGGTCTGTCCTAAAAACAACCTGCGCTCACAAGTGGCCTACGCCATGTCAACGGATGCCGGTGTTAACGTCCGAGATTGGAGATTCCCGTTCATCGACTTCGCTGTCTATGGAATTCTTCCAGAGGGCCCGAAAGAAGCCGTCTCAGTCAGGAGACGCTCTCTTCGATTCTACTACGATACAACCACTAAAATGCTGTACCGATGCTCCTACGATGGACTTCTCCTTCAATGTTTGTCCAACGAAGAAGCAGCCGAAGCTCTTCGAGAAGCTCATGATGGAACCTGCGGGGCCCATCAACCTGGTCCTAAGTTGCAGGATCGACTGCGACACATGGGCTACTACTGGCCAACCATGGCCGCTGACGCTGTTGAATATGCTAAGAAGTGCCATGCGTGCCAGCTTCACGCAGACTTCATTCATACACCGTCCGAACCACTACATCCTACAGTAGCCCCCTGGCCCTTCGAAGCTTGGGGAATGGACATTGTGGGACCGATCACCCCTCCTTCATCAAGAGGGCACCGCTTCATCCTAGCAATCACCGACTACTTCTCCAAATGGGCAGAAGCAGTTCCTCTGGCAGAAGTGAAAAGCTCCAGGGTGATCAGCTTCATCAAGCACCACATCATCTACCGTTTCGGATTACCCCGAAGGATCATCCACGATAATGGTTTTCAGTTCATCAGCCATGTTTTCAGCCGATTCTGTGACAAGAATCGCATTCAAAATGTGGCATCAATCGCCTACAATCCGACAGCAAACGGATTGGCCGAGGCATTCAACAAAACTATCGTCAGGCTACTCAAAAAGGTCGTGTCATCCAACAAATGCGACTGGGATAAAAAGCTCGGTGAATGCCTTTGGGCCTACCGCACAACGGTACGGACCCCGACAGGTAACACACCATTCTCCTTGGTCTACGGGAGCGAAGCGGTACTGCCTCTCGAGATTCAGATACCCTCACTTTGCGTTGAAATCACAAACCAACTCACAGAAGAGGAAAATCAACGTCGTCGTCTGCGGAAACTGGAGACACTTGACGAAAAGCGTCTCCTAGCTCAACGACGCATCGAACTCTACCAAGCCCGTATATCACAAGCTTTCAACAAGAAGGTCAAGCAGATGACTTTTCAAGTAGGTGACCTGGTCCTGGCGGTCAGGAGGCCGATGGTGTTGACTCACAAAACACCAGGAAAGTTCGAGCCCAAATGGGAAGGACCTTTCATCATCGAGACGGTATACTCAAACGGTGCTTACCGTCTCGCCAAACCCAATGGGGACTTGTTCATGATGCCCATCAATGGCAAGTTCCTAAAGAAGTACTACTCTTGACATCTTTCAGACATGTGCTTCCACCAGGGGATCTGTGGACCCAATCATCAGGGCTCACAGACAATTTCCTTCCATAAAATCATACGCTTCTGGAACCCAGTTGTTCCGTAGCATCCTCCAGTAGAAGGACAACCACGTCCACATCACCTCTGAGTTGTCCCCCTACACCCTACAAAGCAGAATCTTACATACCATAAGACTACGCTACGCACCATGTTTATCATGTCCACATTACCTCTGAGTAAACATCCCGTACAGACAACCCCCGTGTTGCCGTACATTGATCGCAGAACTTCCACATCAACATTACCTCTGAGTAGTTCCGTGTATCCCCCAGAGTCATTTCCTACCATGTCCATAACACCTCTGAGTAGGAAGATTCTATCATTTGAACCCCATATTTGCCACGTCCATATTACCTCTGAGCAAATATATTGAGTCTTTCAAACTTATTATCTATACCTAAAACCAAGGTACGCAAAAGATAATAGGTCCACACAAATCATCAAAGTTTATGACAAGCAAAAATGAACACATCACAAAAAATGGTATACTTCTTCATTTCTAGAAAATAAGAGTAAAGGATTATACTATCCCCAGCAAGAGTTGCAAAAATACAAAAAGAAGAGACTACAATCCCTAAACATCCCCAGCGGAACTTTCATGTCCATATTACCTCTGAGTAGTTCCGCGTATCTCCTTCCAGAGTCATTTCTACTACGTTCATATCACCTCTGAGTAGGAAAGCTCTACCATCAATCCCATATTTACCACGTCCATATTACCTCTGAGTAAATATGTTGGTTCTCTCTCTCTCTCTCTCAACTTATTATCTGTACCTAAAACCAAGGTACGCCATGGATGATAAGTCCACATAAATTCCCCAGTAGAAGTACCCAAACCTATCACGTCCATACTACCTCTGATAGGATTGTCACACCTAAACAGCTCTACCATTTATGCTTCTTGTTCAAAGTATTTCAAAACTTGTCCAAAAGTTTTAAAAACTTTGAAGGGGGTCATGTAGAAGCATGAAAAAGAAGGGATCTTTCTTTTAATCCCACATTGGAAAGGAGAAGAAGGAAGGACTCATTCTACTCTATATATAGAGACCTCTTGCCTCCTTTGAAAAGGGCACCAAAATAAATAAAGAAAAGGGAGCCCATTATCCAGGGAGCCCGTTCGAGCCACAAAAGTCGCAGTATTCTTCTGGGTTGGCTGCAAGTTCTTCACTCGCTGTCATGGCGAGGATAATTTGTACTCTGAGTACTTTGCGCCCTATGGGCTGGTACGAAGAAGTCCAAGGCAGCGAAGGCCATGCGCCTCAAACGTGCTATGCCAGCAGAAAGCCAGAAGCATGCGCTCACAATCATGCGCACTGATGGTAAGCTGTACAAGGTCGACTTGAGTGCTGCGGCACCAAAAACGAGCCGACCTTCAAAGTCCTTGTCTCACTTGGGTGCATCTACTGCGTGCACAACCAAGTCGAGTAAGGCAAATCCAGTGGTCTTGAACTCCCGCGCCTCCTCTGGTTGTGCGTTTGAGGTCCGTTCAAGTCACTCCAAATGTTGCAGTTTCCCCACTACTGATCGGGATGCCTGTTTGGTATTAGATCAGGGGGCGCAGCACTCACTTGACCACCCCGGCGCTTGGCCTTGCCATATGCCTGAAGGGGTGTGAAGGTGGCACTCTCCTCCAACGATCTGCGCAACGTGATCACTCACAAGAGCCGATCAGGAGAGCCGACCAACAAGCATAATGTGCCCCTCACAGGGCACACTTGTGCTACGGTCGTCATCAACTGCTGCGGTTGCAAGACAGTGGCTCCACCACCAAGGCAGTCTGTATTCCAGCTGTTGCAACATACTGTGCCTGTCCGACATTGTCTCAGAAACATGATGCCAATTGAAGACTTTTTAACAACCTACTCTCAACTAGGCTCAGTCGTCTCTCCCAGCGCATCACTATGTCCCGTCAATGCACATGCGCATCTACTAGCCTGGGACTCTTGTCTTCTGAAGGATTTCTCTATCAAAGCTTCTTCGAATAAGGAGAACCATCATCCACAGTACAATGTCTTGCCAAGGAGGAGGATCAGTCGAATCCACCTTCATCGAGAAGTCAAGGGAGAGACAACAAAACTCTCTCAAATTGTTGCAATTCATAGGCCAGGGCAAATCAAACTCATATGCTAAGTGGCAACCTTTCCGAAGTCAGTGCAATGAACTTGTATCTATGACGAATGAATTTCAGCTAAGTCGGAGAGCCATCAAAGCCCCGAAGAACTCAACAGCCGGATCAATAAAGATGCGTCACGAAGCGGATGCGCCGGCCAGACCGCGCATCACACAGACGCGCCCTTCAACATCAAATGCATCACACAGATGCATATTTCAACACCAAGCACATCACAGAGGATGCGCCCCCATGCGTCCCCATGCACCTAGTAGAACACCAACCGACGCGCCCACTCAGCTGTCTATCGAATGTCACAAACATTAAATGCTACTGACAGAGTTGGCAGCACGCCTCCCAAAGTCTGAACAGTCGACAGCTTTTTCAGAAGACGAAACATCGCCAACGTCAGCATCATCATTACTTCCCTCCGACGGCTACTGCCACGTGGCCACCCAACCATCTCGTATGCGCCTCCGCGGCCATGCGCCCAAATCTGCATGTGTCTCAAAAGCCATGCGCCTCAGACATCTCCATGATCCCAAAAGATAAGAGTAAATTCATTATTGAAGCTCTGCATGCGCCTCGAAAGCTATGTGCCCAGAATGGTTCGTGACCCCTAAAGGTTACGAGCCAAAGTCTCCTCATGCGCCCAATCTCAGGCGCATCCTACCAGATCATTCCCCCCACCAAATCCGAGATCTCCGAGCCATGGGTCGATGACACGTGTCCTTTGACTCAACCCATCCAAGATCTCAGCAACAGAAAGATCTTCTTCTCTGCTACGTGTCGGCTCACAACAGCAACATGAAGAAGTCAACCCCTCGATCAGGCGCATCGTCCATGCGCCTCCATCAGCAATCAACACGTGGCGTCCCCGCGTACAGGCGTATCCTACATGCGCGTATGAGCAGCCGGCCTGCAAAATTATAAATAGAGGAATTATTTCTTTCTTCCCTACGGACCAACCTACGTGCACACATATCAACCTCTACAACGAACACATAGAGACTTCGCACCACCAGAGAGGCAGATACAGACACTCAATGTCTTCCTCCTCTCAGCAAGCTCCAATTCCCAGAGCAATCCAGACCTTCAGAGAACAGATAACCGACGTCAGATCGTCAACGGAGTCAACGCATTACCACTCACTCCATCGGTACAAGGGACCCAGATAAACAAAAGTGTACTCCTAGGACTACATCTAAGTCCTATATTGTAACATTGTTCTGTTTGTATTAAAATTTATAATCAAAGAATTTTAATGGCAAACAAGCTGGCGACTCTGCTGGGGACCTCTTTCTCCTCCACCGAGAAAGCTGTGTCACAATCCGACGACGTGAAGGTGGGCTCTTCCCACAAGACGCTGGTCATACGCCTCAATCAACAGGCGTATGAGGAGTTCATCTCTGAAGGAAGTACGAGTCCTTCGAAGCGGCTGCCGAAGCCGAAGAAGACCTGCCGAGTCTGGGTGCGCAAGGTCGACGCCTCGGGCACCACCACCGAAGGGGATGCGCCAATCCAGCCTTTCCTTCCTGCTGACGTCCTCAGCAACCAAGATGCGCCCGTTGGTGCAGCACATCTCTCGGGGAAATGAGCGGCTAACCATGTTCCCCAGCCATCTCCCTCTCAGGCGAGGAAGATGCGTCGACGGAGTAGGGGCGCAGCTAATGCCCCGTGCATCACCTCTGATGCGCCACAGAAGATCTCTGTCTTTGACAGACTCACTTGCTGTAGTGGCGAGGAGAATTTGGATTCTGAGTACTATGCGCCCCAGCGGCCTGGTACGAAGAAGTCCAATGCAGCACGGGCCAGGCGTCCCAAACGTGCTATGCCAGCAACAAGCCAGAAGCATGCACTCACAATCATGCGCGCTGCTGATGGTAAGTTGTACAAGGTCGACTCGAGTGCTGCGGCGCCGAGAACGAGCCGACCTTTAAAGTCCTTGTCTCACTTGGGCGCATCTACTGCGTGCACAACCAAGTCGAGTAAGGCAAATCCAGTGGTCTTGAACTCCCGCGCCTCCTCCGGTTGTGCGTTTGAGGTCCGTTCAAGTCACTCCAAATGTTGTGGTTCCCCCACTTCTGATCGGGATGCCTGTTTGGTATTAGATCAGGGGACGCAGCACTCACTTGACCACTCCGGCGCTTGGCCTTGCCATGCGTCTGAAGGAGGTGCGAAGGTGGCACTCTCCTCCAATGATCTGCGTAACGTGATCACTCACAAGCGCCGATTAGGAGAGTCGACTGACAAGCACGATGTGCCCCTTATGGTGTATACTTGTGCTGTGGTCACCATCAACTGCTGTTGCAAAGCGGCAGTCCCACAAGGTAGTCGGTGTTCCAGCGGCTGCAATCATCGACACCTCTTCGACGTCGCCTCGGAAAGAAGGTGTCAACAGAGGAAGAACCAATGGTTGCTTTATGCAACGTGATCTCTAACTCCTCGTCAGTCCGAAAGGCGACTGGCAGTTCCTCTTCCTCGTCTAAAAGCCAGTCGGAAAACTAAGACAGCTGTCTCGTCCTCAGGAGTATTCGAAGGCACTCGAGGGAGGAAGAAGATCTTGGAGGAAGCTGGGGGTAGTCAGACCCTTGTCGAGCCTCCTTCCGAAGATGAGTGTGTCCAAAGCACACCTGGGGCAGATCTTCGAGGCGAAGTCAGCCTCTCAGAAGCCCCTGAAGATGAAAATATCCCCCAGAACATAGCTGGGGGTAGTCTAGCATCTTCGGACCCGAGTTCCAGAGACGAAGAGGCCTTTCAAGACGGAGCTGAGGGTAATCAGGCCCTTGCAGATGCGCCCGTGGTGAATGTTCTCCCGAATATAACTTGGGGTAGCCAAGACGAAGCTCCAGGAGAGGCAACTCTCCTACAAGAGAGTGAGGCCGAGAGTGAAGCCTCAACCCATCCATCCACTCCCGGCTGCATCATGACAGTAAACGTGACTGGGCTGATGTCGAGTCTGATGCGCCGCCAACAGACCTCGTCCAGCGCATAGATACTCTGGAGGGAGGACTCAAAACCCTCTCTGCCTCTATGCAAACACTGACTCAAGCGGTGTTTGATATACGGTCAGCTTTGACCAGGACACCTTCTACCAGTCCCGATCCAGGGGCCAATGGAGAGTCGAGTGTACCCTTTCAACGGGTATCCTCGGACGTAGATCACCGCGAAGCACCTTGGACGTCGGAGCCCTCAAATGCTCAACATCCGGTGGTACCACCTTTCCCGACTCCCAGTTCCACGGAAGACGTGGTTGGGATGATCAGGGACTTGCGCGAGTGCTTTGAGTCCAAGACGAGACAAGAGGAGCGCCAGAAAATGGGCATCCTCCAGCCTTATCCCCTCGAGTGAAACAAGGTGGTTTATCCTCCAATGTATAAACCACAAACACTGACGCCATACGACAGAAAGGACTCGCCGCGTCGCTACCTAACGTATTTCCAGTCTCAGACGGGACATCTTCCGAAGGAGGACGCACTACTTACCAGCATATTTGTTGGGGCACTAAAAGGAGTGGCGTATGACTGGTACTGCAGCCTCCTCGACAATTTAATATCTTCCTTCGATGACCTGACGTACCTCTTTCTCGACCGTTTCTACGACGGCGGGAAGGACATGACAATGGCGTCCCTTATAGAGATACGCCAGAAGGAGAAGGAAACAGTTCGAGTGTTCATCGAACGCTTCCGACAGGCCTACTTCAGACTGCCCCCGGGCATGCCAGAACATGCGCTTCTCTCCTCCTGCAGCATGAACATGCTGCCTGCAGTCAAGCTCTGGCTCAACTCTTCTCCTCCTTCTGACTGGAGCTCCTTGATCATTGAAGCAGAAGCCGCAGAGAAGAAGGCAGCCAACGCTCGTCTTCTGGGAGTCAGTGTCCCTGCCTTCGAGGATAAGGGAAAACGGCCTGCAACCAATAACCTCGGACGAGAAACAAAGGGAAAACAGGCATTGACTGTCAATGCCTCAAAAGGTGCATCAGCACCTACTCAGAAGCCTCCACTTGTACCAAGGCCGAAGGAGGTTTATTCGTTCAACGACGAAGACACCCTGCAGCTCTTTGAGATACTGAAGCAGGGTGACAAGATCAAGCTTCCGGACCCGAAGCATCCCGATGAAGTTGGGAAAGTGGACAACCCGAGGTACTGTCATTACCATCGATTTGTCGGACACCCAACCAAGGACTGCTATGTCCTCAAGAATTACATCCAGCGCATAATCAACGCGGATGTAATCTCCGTCGACTACGAAGAGAAGACGATGTCGGCCAACGTGGTGTCACTTCAGTTGGCACCCTGCCGCCGACTACAACACAGGATGGCGTCGTCCCCATCCCTAAGGCGACAATGGAGGTGGTTAACTTACCAGCAACCTGTGACAACGTGAGTGGACTCATCCCACTCACCACATCTCGGGAAGAGATCCTGTGGGTTCACCCCGATCTCGTCTCCGAGGTGACTCAACCGGAGGTACGCCCTACCTCCAAGTCCAAAGGCAGGAAGATCAAGTCTTGCCGCATGGTCTCTTCTTCAGCAGAAGAGGCACTTCCTGTACATACGCGTTCACAACAGAACGTCCAACCCGACGAAGCTGTCGTCGAGGTGGTGCCTCCTGGCACCGTCCCTGCTGTCCAGGATGAGGGCCCGTCTAAGCCCTCAGCAGCCAATAAACAGAAGCAGATAGAGGCCTGCTTCGATAGGCCTCTGCGAAAAGAGAATACTTCCGGGCTAGCCAAGCCCCACAACTTCGACATACTGGCGCAACTGGCCAGTACTCCTGCCCGTCTATCTCTGTTCGAGCTCCTCCGTCTTTCCAAAGACTACCGAGAAGCTCTCTGCGAAGCTCTGAAGGATGCTGAATCCTTTTTCAGTCAGGTCAAGCAGCCTGAAGATCTCCCGACTGTGTGCAAGCACTGTCACTGTGCGGAGGAGGTTATCCCCAATATAACCTTCACCCAACAGGACATGTTGCTCAAACACAATCGACACAACAGGCTGCTGTATTGTACAGGGTACATCGGTTCAGTCAAGGTGAAGCAGATTCAGATTGATCCGTGGTCTTTCCTCAGCATTATCCCGAAGACACTGCTCTCAATACTGGGATCCCAATGTACCGACTAGCACCCTCCAACACGACAATCAGCGGTTTCAATGCCAATAAGAGTGAACCACTGGACAAAATACGACTAAAGTGCCACATCGGTAACCACAGAACCGAGGTCACTTGTTATGTCGTGGACGCTAAAGTCAACTACAACATTCTGTTGGGTCACCCATGGCTGCACGAGTACATGGTGGTGCCATCCACGCTCCACCAATGTATGAAGTACGTGTCCACCAACAACGTAATCCGTACGAAGTTCATAGACATCGACCCTTTCAAAGGGATTGAAGCCTACTTTATCGATGCCGACTTATACAAGTCACCTGACGAGGTGGAGGCCAATGATGCTGACGACGAAGCAGAAACGACAGCAGAGCCGGACATGGAGCCTGAGGTCACTCCCGATGCTCCTTTGAAGATCCGACTCAAAGGTAAACCGCCTCAGAAGTTGCCCCCCATGAGCATCAAGCTACTCGGGAAGGCACCAGCTGCTCCTGAAGCTCCCCTGAAGATACGGCTCAAGGGAAAGCCGCCTCAAACATCGGCTCCCCTTGTGGCCAAACTACAGGGGAAGGCGTCAACCACCGGAAGCACAGCGGAAGCATCTCTGAAGGTGCGTCTCAAGGGCAAGCCGCCGCCATCCCAGCCGCCAGAGAAGGCCCAAGTAGTCCTCTCGGACTCCCAGATCAGCGCTATGTGGACCCTCCCGATCCTACTCCAGTGCTTACAGATGAAGAGCTGGGAGAATATATCTCGGCCGATGTAGATGCCCCATCTCTCGACAATATAATCCCACGAGATAGAATCTCATATTTCATCAATAACAGAGTGTCTTTTAATTATTCTAGTCTTCCACATTGGAATGCCATGTATACATTAGATAACGCTCTACGGTCGTTGCAAACACAAATAACGACCGTCTATCATGTAAATCGAGTAGTCCCGTCCCAAGGGGTCTGTTACATAGTCCCACTACGGAGTCGAGACGAAGAATCCATCATCTTCGGCAAGGTCGAGCGTCATCAAGACCTCCCGCCACTCGAGCCAGAACCAGATGTCGGCAGAATACAACTCTATCGGTACACGGACAAGGCAAAGTACCTCATCCAAAAGATGGGATACGACTTAAAAAGCGACAAAGGCCTGAACTACAGCAAAGGTCGACGTCTCCCTCTTCGGCTTCCAACACCTAAAGGAAAGCCGTAGGACTACTACAACAAAAATCGACGGGGGGTTGGCTATGTCACGCCACCGTCAACTCCAGAAAGTTCAGACGCAGAAGAAGTAGAACATTCTCACTCGTCTGAAGCGTCAACGTGGGATTCCGATACCAGTATCGGATCTGTCTTCAAGAGTGTGCTGTCAGCCAATATGACATCTGCACAATCTCAAAAAGAAGAAGGCAAAGACAAAGCGTCGAAATTCTTCGAAGAAGAACCCTGGGCTCAACACCTGGGACAACAATGGGAGTCTCGTTTTGAATTACGTGAACCTCCCACCGAAGACGAAGTCGAGCAGATCGACCTTGGGGATGGATATTCTTCCAAACCCATCTTCGTCAGCAAAAGCCTAAAAGAAGAAGACCGAGAATCTTTAATCCAGCTGGCTAAACAGTATATCGACGTCTTTGCCTGGAGCTACGAAGATATGTCGAGACTTGATCCCCAGATTACGATGCATAGGTGGAACATCTTACCTGATGCCAAGCCTATCAAACAACAACAACGATGCTTCCGTACGGACATCATGAACGCCATCGATTAGGAGGTAGACAAACTCTTGACCAGCAGCTTCATCCGTGAAGAGCAATACCCAGATTGGGTAGCCAACGTCGTCCCTGTCACCAAAAAGAATGGGAAGATACGAGTCTGTATCGACTTCAGAGACCTCAACTCTGCTTTCCCGAAGGACGAATTCCCGCTTCCAATCACCGACGTGATGATCGACAACACATGTGGCTTCGAGCGCATGTCTTTCATGGACGGGTATTCTTGCTACAACCAGATCAAGATGTTCTCCGATGACGCAAAACATACGTCATTCAGGACTCCAAAGGGTATTTTTTGCTACACAGTGATGCCCTTCGGCTTGAAGAATGCTGGTACGACATATCAACGTGCTATGAGCACCATTTTCTGTCAACACCTTCGCAAGATAGTCGAATGCTATGTTGACGACATCGCAGTCAAGAGCCGTCTCAAAGGAGATCACGTGCAAGACCTCAAGACAGTTTTCGATCTCATGTGGGTGCATCAACTCAAGATGAACCCCGCTAAATCCTTCCTTGGGGTTTCGAGCGAAAAGTTCTTGGGCTTCATCATCACGGCAAAAGGCATTCATGTTGATCCCGAGAAGACCAAAGCCATCCTTGATATGGACCCTCCGAGGAACCTTCGAGAACTTGGAGGCCTACAGGGACGTCTGGCATACATCCGGAGGTTCATAGCAAACCTTTCTGGCAAATGTCAACCCTTCACCCAGCTCATGAAGAAGGGAGTCTCTTATGTCTGGACAGAGGAATGCCAAAAGGCTTTCGACGACATCAAAGCCTACCTGACGAGCCCACCAGTCCTGGTGGCACCCGTCGTCGGCAAACCGTTTCTCTTATACGTCCGAGCCATGGACCACTCCCTCGGCGCCCTGCTAGCTCAGAACAGCGACACAGGCTATGAGCAAGCAATCTACTACCTCAGTCGAACTCTGATCGGGCCGAACACTGGTACAACCCCGTTGAGAAAGAGTGCTTGGCTTTGGTATTTTCCATCCAAAAGACTCGACATTATGTCTCGGGACAGACAATTCATGTCATTTTCCGAGTCAATCCGCTCAGGGTCCTCATAACGAAGCCATGATCATTGAACTCCCGGCTAGCCACATGGGCGATCTTGCTAACGCCATACAACATGGTATTCGTTCCACAAAAAGTTGTTAAGGGTCAAGCTCTGGCCGACTTTTTAGCTGCACACCCCATCCCAGAGTCCTCAAAGACATCCCGGATGAGGTCCAAGAATCAACGTCACCGAAGAAGGCCCCGTCTGACGGATGTTTTTCGATGGCGCTTCAAGAACAGGCCCCAAAGGCCAAATCGTTGCAGGAGTGGGGGCGGTATTAGTCTTCCCCGATCAGCTGGTCATCCAGCGTGCTTACTCCCTTTCAAAGTCGTGCTCCAAAATGTTGCTGAGTACAATACGCTCATTATGGGACTCCAGCTAGCGCAACAGCTGGGACTCCAGCTAGCGCAACAGCTGGGAGTGAATCATCTGGAAGCCTACGACGACTCAAAACTCGTCGTAAACCAGATCAGAGGGCAATACGAGGTTCGTCATGAAGACCTGATCCCCTTACCATGAAGTTGCATTGAACATCGTTTCAACCTTCATCGGGTTCTTCAACGAACACGTACCTCGTCTACAAAATCTAGAGGTTGATGCTCTGGCTGGCCTCGCAGCCTCCTTAGCGGCACCCTTCGGAACTCAACACTACGTCACGGTAGTGGGTCGAGACTTAGTCTGCCCTAAAAACAACCTGCACTCACAAGTGGCTTTCGCCATGTCAACGGGTGCCGATGTTAACGTCCGAGATTGGAGATTCCTGTTCATCGACTTCGCTGTCTACGAAATTCTTCCAGAGGACCCGAAAGAAGCCGTCTCAGTCAGGAGACGCTCTCTTCGATTCTACTACGATACAGCCACTAAAATGCTGTATCGACGCTCCTACGATGGACTTCTCCTTCAATGTTTGTCCAACGAAGAAGCAGCCGAAGCTCTTCGAGAAGCTCATGATGGAACCTGCGGGGCCCATCAACCTGGTCCTAAGTTGCAGGATCGACTACGACGCATGGGCTACTACTGGCCAACCATGGCCGCTAACGCTGTTGAATATGCTAAGAAGTGTCATGCGTGCCAGCTTCACGCATACTTCATTCATACACCGTCCGAACCATTACATCCTACAGTCGCCTCCTGGCCCTTCGAAGCTTGGGGAATGGACATTGTGGGACCGATCACCCCTCCTTCATCGAGAGGGCACCGCTTCATCCTAGCAATCACCGACTACTTCTCCAAATGGACAGAAGCAGTTCCTCTGGCAAAAGTGAAAAGCTCTAGGGTGATCAGCTTCATCAAGCACCACATCATCTACCATTTTGGGTTACCCCGAAGGATAATCCACGATAATGGTCCTCAGTTCATCAGCCATGTTTTTAGCCGATTCTGTGACAAGAATCACATTCAAAACGTGGCATCAACCGCCTACAATCCGGCAGCAAACAGATTGGCCGAGGCATTCAACAAAACTATCGTCAGGCTACTCAAAATGGTCGTGTCGTCCAACAAATACGACTGGACGAAAAGCTCGGCGAATGCCTTTGGGCCTACCGCACAACGGTATGGACCCCGACAGGCAACACACTATTCTTCTTGGTCTACGGGAGCGAAGCGGTACTGCCTCTCGAGATTCAGATACCCTCACTCCGCGTAGTAATCACAAACTAACTCACAGAAGAGGACAATCAACGTCGTCGTCTGCGGAAACTGGAGACACTTGACGAAAAGCGTCTCCTAGCTCAACAACGCATCGAACTCTACCAAGCCCGTATATTACAGGCTTTCAACAAGAAGGTCAAGCAGAGGACTTTTCAAGTAGGCGACCTGGTCCTGGCGGTCAGGAGGCCGATGGTGTTGACTCACAAAACACCAGGAAAGTTCGAGCCCAAATGGGAAGGACCTTTCATCATCGAGACGGTATACTCAAACAGTGCTTACCGTCTCGCCAAACCCAATGGGGACTTGTTCATTATGCCCATCAATGGCAAGTTCCTAAAGAAGTACTACTCTTGACATCTTTCAGACATGTGCTTCCACCAGGGGATCTGTGGACCCAATCATTAGGGCTCACAGACAATTCCCTTCCACAAAATCATACGCTTCTGGAACCTAGTTGTTCCGTAGCATCCTCCAGTAGAAGGACAACCACGTCCACATCACCTCTGAGTTGTCACCCTACAACCTACAAAGCGGAATCTTACATCCCATAAGACTATGCTACCCACCATGTTTACCACGTCCACATTACTTCTGAGTAAACATCCCGTACAGACAATCCCCCGTTGTCGTACATTGATCGCAGAACTTCCACGTCCACATTACCTCTGCGTAGTTCCGTGTATCCCCCAGAGTCATTTTCTACCACGTCCATAACACCTCTGAGTAAGAAGATTCTATCATTTGAACCCCATATTTGCCATGTCCACATTACCTCTGAGCAAATATATGAGTCTTTCAAACTTATTATCTGTACCTAAAACCAAGGTACGCAAAAGATAATAGGTCCACACAAATCATCAAAGTTCATGACAAGCAAAA
>JANAVB010012790.1:0-41579 GCA_029216955.1 Iris pallida | reverse complement strand
AACCGCGGATGCTTCAGAAGGTGATGTCCATACATTATGTCCCGTATAAGTTCCGACTTCGAGCGATCGCATGCCTCGAAATGCCAAGAAACTCCGTGCCTCGATGCATCAAAGCGAGCTCTACGCCGACGAGCTTCTACCTGTGCCTGTACATAAAAACTGTGTGGTGTCAGTACACAACCGTACTGGTGGAGTGAACTCCTCGTCCACCCATACAAAACCATGTTCATTTACTTTGTGCAACATATCCCTTTATGATTGTCTTTCTATTCTTGCCTTAGAATCGATTTTAGATATAGACTCTTGGTTTATTTGTGTCTCTAGACCATCACCGTGCCATTGCACCGATAACTTGCTTATCTTGTATCTCTAGGACCATTCTTGTGCCAACAACATCAACATGTTGACTCGTGCTTGCCTTTCGGCACATACTTGAGACGCAACAACATGACCGTGCCACAAACTCTATTCATGCTTCGATATCGAGGCCGTGCCTCACAACTCAATATGACTTAACCCAACTTGCCTTACGGTCCTTCTTGACTTAACTCGAAAGACTCGAATCCGACTAATACAACTCTGAGTAAACGATTCAATACTCGACGCCGCATCCTGTGCCGAAGTACGTATCTTTACTTAGCCAAATCTTAGGCTCCATACTGGTGTTGCAACCGTGCATACCCTTTTTGACACAACTCGTGCCGTGCTTGTACTTCCTTTTATTCAACCGACATCGTGCATGCGAATTGCCGCTTAGCATACCAACTTGTCTATATGAAAGGTCACTGGCAATTCAAGTCATCTTGGACATGTAGGTGGTGCAGACGAGGCCCTTGCAGCTAAGGGTAACTAGCCCTGCTCAAGTCCTCGAATCACCGCGGCGTGTTCTTGTCTAACTACCTTGCTTCCCTCCTAGGTCGATACGGTCTTGTGGCCCCAGGCTACCGAATCGATGGCGCGAAACCTTGTGCACAAGTTGTCCATGACCACACACATACGAGAACTTCTAGACTCAACGTAAATGGATGGCCTAACCATCACAACTTACTTTGCTCCACTTCTTTACTTTTTATACTTCTTTTGCAGAGCCCGAACCAGAGTTGCCTCGGCGACTGACCTACAGTCCCGACATCTTTCTCCTCGGCGACTGGCCTACAGTCCCGACATATTTTCCAGTGTTTCCATACTCTTATTGACTCAAACTTATGAATGACTAATTCATAGCCTTCCAGCATAACTTTGAAAAAAATGTGCTCTATACGTGCCATAGACAGTGGCACACTTATCTTTGAACTAACCGTGGCCCGTGCCTTAAACCAACTTGTGTTCTGTGCGACACTATCGCCCAAGTCATACTCTATATGACGAGATTTGAGATCGTAGGACTATGTGGCTATGACAAACCGCAAAAATCGGAGGACAGTGCTTGCTATGACTTCGATCGCCCGAAATAAGTTTTGTCTAACTCAATTGTGCAACAACTTAACCCGTCGGACGAGCAAAGGCTATGCCAAGCCTTGTACCGTAGAAACGTATATTGAGACTTGTGGGACACTTTTGCTATGCCAAGCATTGGAAGATGGGACAGTGCATGCTTTATCAAGCATTTATACGTGCGACGCCTATGACTTATGCTAAGTTCATAGCTTATGGCGACATAAACCAACTTTCCTTCTCCCAAGCCACGGGACGAAGGACCGAGTGTACGCCATGCACGATTCTAAGCCGACCGTGGGACCTTTCCATATTCTAACTCAATCTGACCCAACTTTGGATTATTCCTTTAGCTATGTGGATTCGTCTCTTTTATTATCAAGCCTACTTGTGCAGTTGAAAACTTTCGTTTTATTAGTATGAAGGCCAAGCTGTGGCAAGTTCACCGAAGCCACCCACCTGAGCGAGGAGTCGCCTCGACCGAGCGGGACTTCGAGCAAGCCGTTGCATAGCTAAGTCCGAACGCCGTTGGCGTTTGATTCCTCCGGTTGAACTGAGCGAGACGGAACATTTCTAGCCGACCGTCAAGTGGGACAATCCTGTATGTCATGTATATTGTACTTCTGTTAGCTCGTCGGAGCGGGGCTACCTCCTTAGGATACACGTCTCTTACGGTGGTGTATCTGCTATATATATTCTTGTACATGCTAGGCCTGGATAATTTGGGAAGACTGCAGGGTAATTGACCAATAAGAAATTCTCAAACTGCATATTTTAGTAATTAGGATTGTGATAACCCTAGTTAGCTAATGTATCAAGCCGTACTGATTGCTTGGCGGTGGTTGTTGGATGGAGTCTAGTCCAGTCCAGTCATGTATTGTCTAGTCTTGTTTCGTCTTGTCTAACTACCGTCTATGCTATACATGATCCTTGTACTGTACATGCTCACATGCCCGAATTACTTTACATGTTCACTTGTACTATACATGCTCACATGCCCGGATAACTTTACATGTTCACCCGTACCATACATGCTCACATGTGTGGATTACCTTACATATTCACATGTCCACGTTTATTTTACTCGTCCCTCATTTAATTCATGTTAACCGGCTGTTTACTTTATTCTCCATGTTATTTAGCTTATTATCTTTTCTATTCTCAAGATGAGTGCATTGGTAACGCACAAGTCTCGATCCGCATTTATTTATTTTTGTATCTATATGTTGTTATATTAGTTATTGTTGGTTTTAGTTCATTAGTTGGCTTCCTTTGTGGTACTTGCTATTAAGAGTCTGACCCCACTAGTTTTGTTTGGCCAGATCTAATAACAGAGACGAAGGATCTCCTGTATCTTCCACTCGATGGTGAGCATCGGGAGCATCAAGGTGCCTGAGTGGGTATTCTTTCTTTACCCACTAGTATCTGTATTTATTCTTTTTGCAACGTTTAGCCACGACCACGTGTTTAGCTCGTGTTTTAGACTTGACTTATAGCATAGAGCCTGGACATGATTTGTGTTATTTAGACTATAGCTAGAGCTGATCATGTATGACTATTACTCTTGCTAGTTCTTCATTTTGTATTACTAGCTTTATGATCATCTATATATACATAGTTTGGGACGCTTTACTATTTTATGTCTGATTATCATACTTCTTGTACTTTACTTATTTGCCTATGATTGAGATATCTAGAATTGCTTGACCTATGATTGGCTGTTGGATTGTAGTTGTAAACCCCTATCTTTACATCTTTGGCCGTATCTCGGAGAACTGGAGTACTCCGGTATACGTAGTTGGTCCGGTCCGTCCCGACTTTCCAGTATTCTGGTTCTGGGACGTGACACCTCAACCATACAACATGTTAACTTGGATGTTGTAGTGCTTCTTAAATAAAGGAAGGAAGAGCGATGATAGACAAAGAAGAAACAAATATACGACCAGATGGAGTCAAATGGTAATAAGAAACAAAGTTAGAAATATAACAGACAGTAGTACAAGAGCACTTACCCTTGAGAAGAGCAATAGGAAGAGATAGACCTTCATTTGAAGTCAGCGAATGTGAAGTAGGAACAAAAGGTTGCACTTTAGTACCTACAGATTAAAAAATAGGTACATCAATAAGAGGAACAATAATATTAGAAAATAGAGATAGTAGATAGCGTATCGGAAGCGAAATATGCATGATCCTCGAGAAAAGTAATATCACAAGAAACAAGCACCTACGAAGTGATCAAAACAATCGTACCATTTTTGCTTCCGAGAAATACCAAACAATATCATATGGGTAGCTCGCGGATCAAGTTTACTACCTGAGGTCCAAGATTATGAGTATAACAATTGGAGCAATATGAAACGGCTTATCCTGAGAAAATAGGATAGAAAAAAGTGATTTGTTCTCAAGGACATAAAAGGGTGTGATTTATATAAAAACAAGCAGCCAACCCCCAAAATTTTATAGTTTCTTGGGAATATGTATAAAAATAAGGAGAGAACGGACTACCTCAAGAAGGTGTTTATTCTTTCGTTTTGTAATAATATTCTGCTGAATATACAACATGAAGTTTGATGAAGTATGCTATGAGTCTAACAAAATACTTAAAACTCCATATGTCCATGCTCATGTACTCTTGAGCATTATCAGAGCAAAGAACCTTACTATATGTCATGCTCCGATCCCACGAGACCGAAAGTCGCTACTGGAAGTGATATCGGACAAGTCTAAATTGTACTTATACAAAGACAAAAACCAAACACAATCGATAAAATATCTCAAAGAAAGTCATTAGAGAAAAAATAAACAGAAAAATTGATAGACACAAGCTATATGAAAAATGAATCTCTTTATTGATAATCTGTAGCAGAATTACGACTCTATGCTAAAGAACAACATGAGTATAGACCCTGGATCATATTACAATAAAAGATGCCACAAAGTTTAAAACTCGTGAAACTAATACAATCAACATTGTTACATACATTATGTCCTTTATAAACAAAAGATCACATCTTTTAGTCGAACAGCTTCAAGTTGTCAAGAGAGCTCCAACGCCCCAACACGTCCAAGAAGTTTCTCGCACTTGTGGACTTGGGATGTTAGCAGGTTGGGGAATACATTGGTGAGTGGTCCTAACTCAACTCACCAAAACCAACACGATTGATTATGTGAGTACATGCAAATATTATGTGGTAATTTTAATCTCGTCTTAGGATCAATTAACAATTCATAAGCATGTATGTGTATATATGCATAAAAGTGTTACTCAACAAAGCATACCTTATCCAACACTTATCACCCTTTCCTGTTTTACATTGATATCCTTTATAATATATAAATGTGTCATAAGTGTATCATTGTATAAGACATTCTTTAGCCTTCAAAAAATATATAAACGTGTTAAATACTCGTGCCAGCATCAAGTTATTAGACCTGCAAGTAGATAACATTAGCATACAACCTAACTATATGAAGGTCACTGGCACCACAAGCCAATTTTGGACTATCTCGGATTAGACGGCTTCCTTTCATCAATAGGGAGCCTTCACTAAAGTTTATGAATCATTCCGTATTGCGCCACACTCTTCCAGTATGGGTAGTTAGCCCTACTGAAGGTCTCGCAATACCCTGTGCTAGTACGTCAGCACGTCCATATTCATTTCTCCTAGGTCGAATAGATCCTAATGCCTCGGTGACTATGAAAGGAACCCAAAAACCTTGTTCACAAGTTGTCCATGACTATACAAATGTGTGAACAGTTAAACTATAAAACATATAAATGGTACAAAAAATAAAATAACTATATAACACATCTCTTATGCATTACCCCATTCCTCAAGCCGTCGCGTGTACTTCCATTGTTTCCAATCCAGTAATTTCTACTAGGGTGAGCATTCGATTGGTTAGGTTCAAAATGATCCGATTTTAAGAAAATCGAACAGAACCAGACCTATTTCAAAATTGACCGAACCAAACCATATTAAATTTCGATTCGATTATTTATGTTAGACTGGACTTTTCTTGATGGGTTGGGCTTTTGCCAAAACCAACAAAAAGAGTACATTGAATAATGATTATCTTTGTTCCTAATTTAGCAAAACAAAAACCTAAAAACTCAAATATATTATAGAAATGATTGTGACTCATTTAGCTAAAATTGGATTTAAATTAGAAGGAATAGAAAGAAAATAACCACCTTTGAGGATTTTGAAACAAAGTTGCTATTTTCAATTGAAAAACAAATTGAAAATAAGTTGGGATGGATGAGACGCCAAATCATAAATTAATAAAATAGGGATATAAGAGATCATAAAACAAGAAAACATATAAACAATCATGATCATAAAAATTAAATATATATATAATTCGGTTTTCGGTTTGGTTCGGTTCCCAAATTCTAAAATCGAACTCCAAATCGAAAAAACTGGAATTTCAAAAAACTAAAACCGAAAATGAAGCCGTACTGTAGAAAACCGAACTGAATCAAAATTTTAGTTCGATTCGAATCGGTTTTCGGTTTAAAACTGACAAACGATCACCCCTAATTTCTACGTTAGCGACTCGACAGTTCCAAACTTTTCCATATTTCTATTTCTTCTGACACTACAATATTATACTCCACAAGATAACATAACCACAATATTATATGCCACATGATAACGTAATAATAGAACTATACTCTACATGATAACATAACTACAACAGTACAAAATTCATGTCTATAGTAGTAGTACGAAAATCCATGTCTATAATAACAAGCTAATATTACATGTTTTATATGTATCTTACAACAAGTTAACAATAAAAATATTACTCTTTTATCTTGGTTCTTTTTAATAGTATTAACAAACTCACGGCATATAAAACAAGACATACAACATCTTTTTATTAAATGTGAAGGTAAAGCAGAAAAGGATCAAAATCACCCACCAATTGACGAATCGAATACTTACCGAACAAAAATCTCTAACCAGTTCCTCTACATGAATCCAAGTCAAAAAGACCCTTCGAGCCAACATGCTAACACAATGTACCGCGTGAAGTGGGACATTACATAATACCCCTACAAAGAAGAAGTTCGTCCTCGAAACTTGAACCATTATGACACATCTTGATCCCGCATGATCGAAAGTCGCCAATGGGTGTGATATCATACAAGTCTAAATTGCACTTGTACAAAGGTGTCGGCCCATAGGTCATGGTCAAACCTGATTTCGATAATCGACTAAACTTTGATTCGGTACAACTTATAAATAGACTACTGAAGAATGCTGCTTACTGAACCATAACGGCCGCGACATCATCAAAGTTTGTTAAAACAAGATTCTCAAATTTATTATACATTTTGCTTTTTATTGATTCTAGAAAAAATATGTACATCGAGTCTCACTTGGCACTTGGTCAGCTTCCTATCCCTCTTCTAAAAAAGCCAAACCTATTTACAAACTCTGTTCAAATCCCTAAACCAAACCCAGATCAAAACTAGCCAAACCAAACCCAAATCAGGCATGGACCATGCTGGATACAAAGGGACCGAACATGGACCGAGCTCGAACCGAACTCGGGTGGAACTCGGTCACCTTGACCCAGCAATCCTAAAGATCAGGTCCACCTGAAGACCAGGCTCCCAACGTTCTGATTTTTGAACGTTAGGGAACCGAACTCTACCCGTTCGGTCCCAGTAACCCTATAAATAAAAGAGATTTTTCCTATTTCCAACACAACTCATTCTTCTCTTCTTCTATCTATTTAAGAGTTCCATTGAGATTTTAACCTTCCTATTCCAAGCTTTACAACTTCTATAGCCAGCTAAGTGCTAGTGTTGTTCGATCTAGAAGTTGGTTCGAGTTGTAAAAAGGCTTGAAAACAATTTCCTTTGAATCCGGGTTTAAAGTCGACAAGTTATTCGCATCAAAAGCTTGTGGTTGTGAAGTAGTCATGTGCTTCGGATCAGAAGCACGAGTCTGTAAGAAGTTGCAAGCGCTTCGGATCAAATCTTGTGTTTTACTTTATAGTGGATTCAACATCGAGCTAGAGTTCTCGAGACTGGACTAGTCCTCTCAGAGGAAAACCAGTATAAACTTCAGTATTTGCATTTGCTCTTCTCTACTTATTTACTTTACGCAATTTTATTCTATTCTTATTAGAGTTGGTTAACTACTGCTTAATTTTTAATTGGGAATTATTATTCCGCTGTACTCTATTCACTCCCTCTCTAGAGGTGCTCTACGGTCCTACACAAGGCAAGCAACAAACATAATCAATAAAACATCTCAAATACAAGTCATTTCAGCGAAATAAACAAAAAAGTTTATAGATACAAGATATATGAAAAATGACTCTCTTTATGATAAGCTGCAGCATAATTACGACACTAGGCCAAAAAACAACTAGATTATAAACATTGGATCACATTACAATAAAAAATACAAAAGACTTACAACTTATGAAACTAATACAATCAACATTGTTCCATATATTATGTCATTTATAAACAAAAGATCACAACATCTTCTAGTCGAAAAATTTTAAGTTGCCAATCGAGCTCCAACGCCTCAACACGTCCAAGTAGTTCCCTGTACCTGTGGAGTTGGAATGTTAGCATATTGGGGATGCACTGGTAAGTAGACCTAAACCAACTCACCAAAACCAATATAGTTGATTATGTGAATGCATGCAAATATTATGTGGTCTTTCTAGTCTTGCCTTAGGATTAATTAACAACTATAAGCATGTATATATAAGCATAAAAGTGTCACTCAACAAAGTAGATCTTACCTAATACTTTTCATCCTTCCATGTTTTATGATGATATCATTCATAAAATATAAATGTGTTATAAGTGTGTTATTGCAAAAGACATTCGTTAGCCTTTATAAAATATATAAACGTGTTAAAAGTTCATCCTTGTATCAAGTTACTAGGCCTGTAAGCAGATAACATAAGCATCCAAGTATATGAAGGTCACTGGCACCACAGGCCATCTTAGACTATCTCGGGTTAGACGACTCCCTTTCAACCCGGGTAGCGAGCTTCTACTGAAAGTTTCTGAATCACCCCGTATTGCGTCGCACCCTTCTAGTCTGGATAGTTAGCCCTACTGAAGGTCCCTCAATACCCCGTGGTAATACGTCAGTGTAGCCATCTTCGTTCTTCCTAAGCCGAAACGGTCCCATATCCCGACAATCGTTCGAGGAACCCGAAAACCTTGTGCACAAGTTGTCCATGGCTACGAAAATGAGTGAACAATTAAACTATAAAACATATACATAGTACATAAACTGAAATAACTATACAATACATCTCTTCTGTATTACCACATTCCTAGAGCTACCACTCGTACTTCCATTCTTTCCAATCCAGAGATTTATAACTTGACAACTCGACGGTCCCAAACCTTTATGTATTTCTATTTCCTATGAAACTACACCACTATACTCCACAAGATAACATAACCACAACACTATATTCCATATGATAACATAATAATATAACTATACTCCATATGATAACATAACTACATTAGTACAAAATCCATGTCTATATCAGTAGTACAAAAATATATGTCTATAACAACACATTAATACTCCATGTTCTATATGTATCTATGACAACAAAAATATTGCTCTATTTTATCTTGGTTCTTTTTATTAGTATTAACAAACTTATGGTGGCATATAGAACAAAACATACAACATCTTTTTATTAAGTGTGAAAGTAAAGAAGAGAATGATCAAAACCATCCACCAATTGATGAATCGAATAATTCCGGAACATATAGATCTCTAATCGGTTCCTCTGCACGAATCCAAGTCCAAACCACCCTTCGGGCCGATATGCCAGCACAATGTACCGTGCGGACCGAAGTATAACAATACAAACATCAAATTATCAAAAAATTCAGCCACACAAATTTGAAAAACAAATAGAAGATTAGACCTAAAACGAAGAAGATATAACAATGCCATGCGTATGTGGCCATCAATAAAAAAAAGTGACAATATTTATAGTCATGCACACTCGAAATCTTAAAGGAACACCAAATATCATTGTCAACCAAAGAAAAAGGTAAATTATATTGTTTATGAACTAGATGAAAAGAAGAGTGATCATGCTTCCCAAGAATAAACGACTCACAACTAAATTTAGATAATGATAAATTAGGTAACATAGTACGTAAGGAAGATAACAGAGGATGTCTAAGTTTTCTATGTCATTGACTGAAAGAAGGTAATGTTTTATTAGAAGGTAATGTTTATCTAACCCTCCAATCGGTTGCTTCATCAGAAGGTAATGTTTCACAAAGTGAGATGGATAAAATATTACTGAACAATTAGATTCGTGTAAGTTGATGAATAAATAATAAGTTATGATACAATAATTGAACAATGAGAGTAATTTTAAAATATAAAGGAGTAAGTGATAACCCAGCAGCACCAGAAACATGATTAGTAATTTGTCAACCATTGGAATGGACTTATGAGGGTTAGAAGTAAGATTTGAAGGCCTGTCATAAGAAATATTGTTCGAGGCACTGGAATCAACAACCCATGAATGAGAATAAGAACATAGCAAGATACCTGATAGAGTAGAAAGATTGACATGAGGTACAGAGAAGAGGAGTCAACACAACTGCCCCATTTATCATTGGAAAAGGAAATCTAGCCTTTAGGTGAAGAAGGCGAAGGAGCAGTAGTAGGGACAGATGCTTGATAGTGGTTGTATTATCAGGGTAACCATGCTTCTCTCAATACCGGTCCTCGTAATGATTGGTTCCCCTATAATAGGAACAATATAGACCACCACTCGCATCCTCGTCCTCGGGTGCCATGACCTCGAGCATATAAAGGAGGGCGCTTACGAGCAACACCCCAATCTCTGGGAAAAGAATTAGAAGTGTCTCGTCTAGACTGAAAGTGACCACCATAACCCTGGCTACAAGTAGCAATGGTAGTTAATACGGACACTGCAGAGATGAAAGATGGCATAGACACACGATAAACCATTGACAAAGAAGAAAAGTTGTGCTGAGAAAGAACTAGTGAGCGAACATCCTCAAAAGTAGATCGTAACCGAGCCAAGTGAAGGACACCAATAGAGGTATCTCATTATTGGTGAGTAACAGCGAGATCAGAGAAAATCAGCTGAAAAATATTTTATTATTCAAGAAGATCACTGAAGAAGGCACCAAAGTCCTGAAAATCTTCTCCAGGTGTGGTTGTATTGGAGGTACGAAAGATGTTACGGAGTTTATAAAGATTGTCTTCAGACGAGTATATAGACCGAAGATGTGTCAAAATTTCGAGCATCCATTTAATTAGACAACCAAACGATCACCTTCTTGTTATTCTCAAACCAAGAGGCATAGTAGGGATCCTTAGTCCAATAGTAACTCCGTCAAGTGACGATGGAAGCCTTTGTTGCTTAAAACCTTTTCAACAATATTGGAATATTACAAATAATTCTTTGCATCAGAGAGATTGTGGTGATAAATATGTTTTAAACTCAACTGAAGAGGAAGCAGCTCATAATCAAAGGCGCAAAAGATCAGCACATAAAAAATTGTTGTCCAACTCACATAGAGATAAAAGAGCAAAGGCGTCAGAGGATCGTATCAAAGTAGAGCAGCTTCAAAGACAAGAGTCAAGGGAGATACCTCATGCAAACACGAAACCAAGCCAGTAATACGGATACGTCGAGGAAGCATAAAGATCAGAGAGGTGGAGAGGAAGGTGCATGGGAGAAACCATTAAGGACGGCTAGGCTAAGGAGCGGCTTGAAGGATGTGTTGTAGTTTTGTCATACGCGTCGACTGTATGCTCGTCGTAGGCTTTAGTAGTAGTCTCATTGTAAGCAGACGTCTTAGTCTTGTAGAAGGTTGCACCTTTAGCTATGTGGGAGTTGGTGCTGGCTTTAGCTTCGCCAAAGTAGTTTAGTTCCGCTATATGCTATTTTAGACCTAGCAACGTTGTAGACTGATCCCAAAAGGGTTAGTTTCATCAGAGGCTATGTTAGCTTCGCGAGAAGCTGAATAACTTCGTCATAAGCTAAGGCTTGCGCATGGTTCCCAAGTTCAGTCATAAAAGTAGCTACGGTTGGAGCCAAGGGGTGGCGGAGAAGGGTGTGACGACAAGGTTGGAGGGGGGCTAGCATGGCTAAGGGGAGCGGTTAGGAATTTTTTTTAGAGTTAGGGTTCTCTCCATATTTTCATAGCTTTGGTACCATAAAATTCAAAGAGAACTTTTAGTTTATTTATGTGAGTAAAACATAAGAAGCATTAGTACATTTATAGGAGCAAGTTATGACATTTCCCTTTAGCCCAGGTGATGTAGAACTAAAGTTATACAATAATAGTTAATTGACAATTTTAATTACTTCTCTTAATAATATCGAGTTCTCATTTATGGTTATGGGTTTGTAAAGCACATAAGGAGAACTACAAGAACTTAAATCTTAATGGGTTTGTAAAGCCTATAAAAAAGCCCATAAGGAGACCTATAGGAACTTAAATACTAATGGGCTTGTAAAGCCTATTAGGAAAGGCTCATTAAGATATAAAAAAGAGAGTCCGAGGAACAAATGTGTCTTACCTTTAATTGAGGCGTCAAAGGTTATAAGTAACTTTCTATTGAGTTGGTAAAGCTTATGAGTGACCTTATCTTGAGTTGGAAGCTTATAACTCATCTAATCTTGGGTTGGTAAAGCTTGTGACTAAGTGTCTTTTGACTTTCTAAAGCTTATGGCTCAAGTTATCTCGAGTTGATAAAGATTGTGATTAGACGTCTTTCTAGATAGTATAGCTTGTGACTCAACTTTTCTTGAGTTGGTAAAGCTAATAATTCATCATTCTCTTAGATAGTAAAGCCCATAAGAAAGGAATAACCTATATTAGGCCGAAACACTCCCTCCCCCCACAACAACCACCACCACCACTGCCACCATAATTGTCTTTATATTATATAGTTTTCTGTGTTTTATTATTTATTTAAAATTTACGATTGAGTGGTTGTTTATTTGGTAGGTGAATGGAGCTTTTAATCCCATAAGGTGAACTATAGGAACTTAAATACTAATAGAATTATAAAGCACATAGGGAAAGGCTCACTGGGACATAAAAAGAGAGCCAAGGATCACATACGTCTTACCTTCTATTGAGGCGTCAAAAGTTATGAACCACTTTCTTTTTAGTTGTAAAGTTTGAGTTAATTTCTTTTGATCTATGTTATACTGGGCGCTAGGCGAGGCGGCCCCGCCTCGCCTAGGCGTCCGCCCAGGATCCGCTGTTTTGAATCAAAAAATTATGCAATTATACATACAACAAATATGTAGTATAACAATATGTAGTATAACTGTTAAGTGTTATATTAGAGTTACTAGTTAATGGACTTTAGTCCTATATTGCTTAGAATAATATAAGAGGGGCTAGCCTCTCCTATATATATGTAGTCTCTCATCATTAAAAAATCATCCTATTATTTTTATCTCTACATGGTATCAGAGCCAAAACCTAGCCATCATCCACCACTCTTTTTTTTGACAAAACCCTAACCATAATCTACCGCCCCCCTAGCCGCAACCATCCATCCCCCCCGCCTACTGCTACTGCCCTACTGTTACTGCCGCCTGCTGTTCCCCCTAGCCGCCGCCTCCATCCCTCTCCTGTCCTACTGCTGTTGTCGTCCGCTGCTATCCTACCACCCAACCCACGTCAGCCCCCGTCGATAGCCCCCCTCCTGTCAGCCCCACATCAGCCCCCCTCCTATCAGCCCCCTTTTCCATGGCTCAAAACCCTAACCCTAACTCTTTTCCGTTTCCACCTAGCTGTTGCCCACTCCTCCAAACCCTAACATAGTTTGCAAAAAAAAAATCAATCAAAAAAAATCGTTGGGATTCTCAAAGGATAAATATATGATCGTTTGCTGGAACCTCTGACTCTCAATAATCAATTCGAAAATTTAACAAAGAGCAAACATATAGTTTGTTTTGCATGAATCTTTGTTTCTTTCCTTAATCTTCACACCAGGATCTTACAGAGGTTAACATGGGTTATCTTTTTGCCCTGGCTTGTGATCCACACTCTCTGCTTCTTATGCGCGCGTGCCGGTTCTGGCTCCGTATTTGCGCATTGGCAGAGTTACTGTGATTATCCAGTTGGAAAGATCAAAGTCGACAGTTGATTCAGGAATCCTGAAAGTTGACAGATTCTACGACTAATAGCAGTGCCACCGATACTAGTATTAGCAACACACTAAGGGGACCAATAGGTACTAGCACGACGATTTCCTCTATTCGACTTATCGATCAACGGCTGGAAGGACCAGAGGGCTACTCGACATAGAGTAAGAAGGTCGAGAAGACGCTTTGCGGAATGCGGTTGTCCAATCATCTGACTGACAATCCTCCAGCAGAAGATAATCCCATATTTGAGCAATAGGAGACAGATAATAGTCGACTGTTTACACAGTTGATGAATTCAATGGAACCATCGGTGGAAGACATGGTTCAAAATACGGACTCCGTAAAGAAGTTATGGGAGGTACTGACAGAGGCGTTTGATGGAAAATGCAATTTGTCTTGTATCTATGACTCGGTCGTTGGTGTATACCAAGCAAAGCAGGAAGACAAATCTCACAAGGACCATTTTCGGGCCTTTAAGACTATGTCTGATGAGATCGACCGCGTATTACCACTTACGTCGGATATTAATGAAGCAAGGGCTCAACGTGAGCAGCTTCATGTCATGGCTTATCTTGCCTCTCTCCGCCCTAATGCGGCCTTCGCTCGCTCTCAGATTATTGCTGGATCTGAAGTTCCGTCCTTGTTGGAAGCGCACTATCGTGTCCTTAGGGCAGCAAAAGTAGTTGAGACCACTCCGGGTGATATTTTTGCTGATCGCTCTGCTTTTGGTATAGCTCGTACATGATTCTGTGGTGGTCGTCGTGGTGGCCGAAATGCTGGTGGTGATGGTGACGTAGCAATGGCGATTGTGATGGAGGAAGACCGCGCACTTGTTTTAACTGTGGTCAGCTTGGCCATTTCTACTGGCAATGTACTAAATTATCTGCTGCTAATATCACAACTGATGCTCCTAATGATGGTATCCGATCTGTTCAGATGACTTCAGACTCATATACAGAGTTCCTTGATTTCCAGGCTTAACGTTGTAGTGAAGCTTCCACGTCTGGACCCACAGCCGGATACTCAGCTGCGTGCATAGTAAAACCCAAGATAATTTACTCTGGTGCGTCCTCTCACATGACTGGTGACGCATGTATAATACATGATTACATACCTGACCGTCGTATTTCTAGCATTACTGTTGCCAATGGAGATTTTCTGACAGTCTGAGAACGTGGAAGTGCTAGTCTTTCTTCCGGACTGTCACTCAATTCTGTATTACTTACATCTGGAAACCCGTTCAGTTTAATTTCTATTAGTTAAATTACTCGTGAACTACATTGCTTGGTAACCTTTTTTTCCTGATGGTTGTGTTTTTCAGGACCTAAAAACGGAAAAGACTATCGGTAAGGAGCATGTGGCTGGAGGCTTGTACTTGTTTGACGTACCTTCTTCTGTTGTCTGTGCCGGTATGAAACTCGATCCTTTCGAGTTACATTGTCAGTTAGGACATCCATCAACCCAAGCTCTCCAGAAAATGTACCCTTTTTTAGATATTCCTGCTTCTTTTCGTTGTGAGTCGTGTAGTTTAGCTAAGCATCACCAGGTTTCCTATCCGGTGAGTCAAAATAAAATTGCTTCTGCTACTTTCGAGTTGGTGCATTCTGATGTATGGAGACCTTGTCCGATTAAATTAGTAATGGATTTTAAGTACTTTGTTACTTTTGTTGATGATTACTCATGTGTCACTTTTGTTTATCTGATGAAAAGTCGTTCTGAATTGTTTAACATTTGGTACAATTTTTATGCCGAAATAAAAACACAATTTGGTATTCCAATCAAAAAAATTCGGAGTGACAATGGCCGTGAGTATTTATCTCATGATTTCGATAATTATTTGGACCAATGGCATCGTCCACCAAACTTCTTTTGCGTACACACCACAACAAAAGGTGTGGCCGAGCGCAAGAATCGCCATCTCTTGGAAACAACACGTGCTCTGATGTTTCAAGTACTGTGAAACCCATAATTTCAATTATTTATATGATTAATTATTAATTGTTAATTTAGGAATTTGTATTTTTAGAATTATTAAAACTGGAAATTTTATCGAAACATGAAATTGTCTAATTAATTAATATCATGATATTTAGATTAAAATTATATTTCAAGAAGATAAAATTTTTGAATTAGTTAAACAATTAATTCTGTAGATTTTTGTCAAAAATTGTATTTTTCTAATAAATAAAATATTGTGTTCCAGTTAGGTTAAATAAATATTAAATTAAACCTGTTAATTATGAAAAACCATATTTTTAGAAAATAAAGTATTATTTTCTGGATTTCGATTTTTTTTGGTCCTGACCCGTCTAGACCTGAGACCCGAACCCATCTTGAACCCAAGATCTGTTTTCCGAAGTTAATTGGAAGTCCCACATATATTTATTTATTATTTATAGGAAAAGAAATCTTTTCTCTTATTAAATTCTTTATTACTTTCTTTTAACTTTCTCTTTCTTCCATTTTGCTTTCACCAGCAAAGGAAAGCAAGTTTCCTTTTTTTCTTTCAACTGTAGACTTTCCCTTTCCCCGCGAGCAACGGCCGCTGGCCTCGACACCTCCCCTTCCGAAACTGGCCACCCCTTCAGTTTCCCGTAACCCCTAGCCCGACCCTATTTAAGCCCTTCCTTACCTCCATCCTCATTCACATCTTCTCATTCACCATTTTCCCCAGAAACCCCAACCTTTCTCCCGAGCTCTCGCGACTCCGACGGCCAACGTCGACCCCGGCCTTTGGCGACAACTCCGCCCGGCCCCTCTGTCAGATCCGCGTCCCTGCCCTAACTCAGGTGCGGTTTCCCTCCCGGCCGATCCTGTGTCCGGCGTACCCCTCGCCGCCGGTCCCCGCAAGCCAGGCCGCCCCGTGCCCTAGATCCCTGGCGGTTGATCCCCGCAGCCCCAGCGCTGCTGACCCGCCTCCAGCGCCCCGCTTCCCAAGTCTGACCCGGCGCCGCCCTTCGCCGCTGACCGTCGGCGACAGCCCTGTCCGTCCGATCTGTGCACGTGGCACTGTCCCGAGGAGCCCCGTTCCCCGTGAGTTTCTGACGTGATTTTGGTTCCGTTCCGCAGTTCCGCGTGTTTCGAGTCCGAGGCATCACTTCGGATTCCGTCGATTTCGGTAACTTCTGGATAGTCCCATAGTTCTCTTTTGGCCTGTGATGATTTTGGTCCACCGATTCCTTCGGGAATTCGAAATTTTGGTTCTTGGTTAGTTTCTGTTGGTTTTGCTTCGGCAGTAATTCTGTGATTATAGATTTTATATATATTATTTTGGGTTTTTAGTTAAAACTTGGTTCTGTGATTTTCTCGGAATTTTCAAGAATCTTTCGGATAGGATTCTGTGAGTTTCCGATATTACTTCGGGAAATTCCGATATCATTTCGGGATTTCGAATTTATTTCGAAAAATAGTTTTGTGGATATATTTGGGTATCCCTGGTTTGGGATTTATTTTGCAGAAAAAATCGGCGCGTTTCCCAGTTTTTGGGTTATCCCGAAAATAGAGGAAATGCTGCCGAAATTTCTATAAAATTTAATTATATAGTTTTAAAATGATTTTTTGAAAAATACAAAATATTTGGATTTATTTGGGCGACGAACGTATTGGTCAATGGGCCCTGGCTAACTGCAAACGAAACCGATTTTGCCCGAACGTTGAGGCATTAGCTATAAAAATGACGATTGGACCAGTTCTGGGACTCAATAATATTTTATATTTTTAATTAGAATTATTAAATATTATTTATATTTAATTTTGTAGGCAGTTTACAGGACTAACGAATTTTTCTCTTATTTTAATTCTTGGGAATGTAAGGGCATAAGCCCATTTACTATTCTACAGTTTTGTAATAAGTAGGTAGTAGCTGTGGTTTTCTGGGTTTTTGTGAGAATGCGTAAAAATTAGGAATAAAAAATTATATTAATTACAATTTGGAAATTCACGATATTTCTTATTTAAAGGAAAAGTCTATTTTTATATAACTATCAAAAGTATTAAGTTTTTCCAAATAAACCGATAAATACAATTTTCTCGAAATTAAATGTAAATTGATGTTTCTTAATTGTAACGCACTAATAATAGCATTTTGTTTGTGTTAGCTAAATCAAGACTAAAATTGACTAGGACACAACTAGAGATTACAACTAGTATGGCATCTTAGCAACTTTAGTTTTCTGAGACAAGTTTCCTAATGTAGGATCTCAAGGAAGATTCTGAATTTCCAATCCGACGTATCGATCCATCCAGTCAAATTATTTTGAGACAAGTACAATTTTGTGGTAGATTACAATTGGTTAATAATTGTTTTAATGCAATTTTAAATCACGATACAACACGAAACTCTTTTGAGAGCATTGACTGTAACTACTGTAACTATTGGGGATTGGGGGAGTAGTGTAGTGGATATGACCACATCCAATTAGCGTAACTGATTGTATTAGCTTACCTCTCAAACATACGGGGATAAGCCATACCATATCACTAGGATATTACTGTAACAAACCCAATCCGGTCATATTCATTACCGATTCATATCTCACTATTTTAACTGTTGAAAAATCATTTATTTCAAATTGTTTAAAAGTGCACAATTCCATTATTAATTTCAATTGTTAAAATATCATGAATTTGTACTTTGCTCCCTCCTGACTGGAGACTATATTTTTAGGTCCTGTTGAGGATGCAGAGCTACTGATTAGTAGCTACTATGACCCTGAGCTATACCCTGCAGTGCTTCCTGAGGATGGATTACTGGATGAGGATGTTGCTTTTATTTAGATGTTATTTTTCCAGTTTGTTGGTTTTAAAACAATGTTAATTTAGTTGGTGGTTTATGTTTGTACTTTGTACTGGACAAGTTTTAAGTTTTAATTTATCAAATAATTAAAGTTGTGGCAAATTAGTTTAAGTTGTTGATTACCTGCATATGGAGATACAGCTTACTGCCGCCGCCTCAACAGCGGTGCAGGCTGGGCATGATCCGATTCGACCCAAGTAATTGGGACCGGGTCGTGACATGTTTTTAGTGGTGGCCCATGCAGGTCAAATCAACGACTTAGGAAAATCTATTTAGAGACATTTAGAACACTAGAACATTAATTTGTCACAACATAGGACCGAAATATATTATAAGTAAATATTTTTGTTTGATTATAGATAGGCTACCTTGCTTATGTTTATATCCTAAACCTTCCAGAGAATGACCACTGACAATACCAATCCTGCTGGCGATGGGGTATCTTCACCCTATCATACCCCACCTCCCCAATCAAGTCCGGATCCTACACCTCGGCAGCTGGCCGACCGTCCCCATAATACAACGACGGATCCATCAACTTCTCGGACGGAGCTACAACCTCCTATGGTTTTGCCCACTCCAGCTGTCCTACCGGTGCCTGTGGACCCCACCGACCTCATAGGTCTACTAAGAGGAGTGCTAGAAGCCCAGAGAACTCAAGCAGAAGCTCATCGCGAGCAGACGACAATTATGAGAGAAGGCATGGAGAATGCCCATAGCGTGGCAATGGCTGCACTGGAGAGAGGAGAAGCAGCTCAACAGGAACCAAGGCCTACCAAGGTAAACATAAATTTAAGGATTAATTTATGAAATATGAAGGCCATTTAATTAATGGGAATCATATTGCCAAGGTGGGCGATATTGAGAGTTTCAAGAAGCAGAACCCTCGATCTTTCAAGGAAACCGAGGGAATCGTCTATGCTGATGAATGGCTCGATAGTATGGAGCGTCTCCTAAGCGTCGGTCGACTTCCAGAAGACCTCAAGGCTGAAGCAGTGGGACTCGAACTGCAAAATGTAGCAAGCACCTGGTATCGGAATGAACCCCGACTCCAGGATAGGCAGATTGACTGGGACACCTTCAAGAGGTTGTTCAAGAGGAAGTTCTTCCCAACATCAGAGTTGCGGGAGATGGAGAGGCAATTTCAAAATCTGAAGCAAGAAAATATGACTGTTGGAGAATATGCGGCAGAATTTGGCCAGCTCAGTCATTTTGCTAAGAACCTGGTGGCTGACCCTGAAGATCGTGCTGAAAGATTTAGACATGGGCTGAGAGAGGAGATTCGCACCCATGTGATCTCAGGCGGTGCTAAGACCTATGAAAAGATTCTGGAGCGAGCTCAAGATATAGAGAAGAGCCAACCTGCTCGCTTAAAGAGGGATTATCCTGGAACTAACAACTTCCAGGGAAATCAGAAAAGGCCCAACAACAATAACAACAACCGGCCTTCCCACCACCAGCAGCAGAACCAGCAGGCAAGGAACAATGATAGGGCACCTCAGAGGCCGATCCCTGTCTGCGACTATTGTAAAAGGCTGGGGCATCAAGCAAATATCTGCAGAAAGAGACTAGGACATTGCCTGGTCTGTGGGTCTTCCACCCACCAAGTGAAGGACTGCCCCTCGGCGGCCCACCGGACTGGAGCAACTCAACAGAAAGGTCCTCTGCCCACTCAGCAACAACAGTTTGGGCAACATCAACAGAAGACTGGGCGAGCTTTTGCTCTAGCAGCAGAGGAACAAGAGCCAGAGCAGGAACCTACAGCTGATGTCATCGCAGGTTTCATTTATGTGCATTCCTATCCTGCCTTAGCTTTATTTGATTCAGGAGCATCATATAGTTTCATATCCACAAAGTTTATCTCTGCACACCATATAGATACCGGCTTTAGCAAGAAGATTTGTAGAGTCATGACCGGTGGAGGACCCCTACCCATCACTGAGACCTGTAATTACCCTATCACCATATCAGGCCACCAATTCATAGCACCTTTGCTTGTGATGCCCTTACCCAATTATGATATAGTCCTAGGGATGGACTGGTTGAGTAAGCAGCATGCGCTGATAGACTGTCACAAAGGATGTGTAGTCTTCCGCCCACCTGGAGAGCCGGAGTTTGAAATCTCTCGAACTCCGGAGGATATGGAGTGTGTTACCTACACCTCTATCACAGAAGAATCCGGACCTCCCCATCCTATCATCGCAGAATTTATGGATGTCTTCCCTGATAGTCTTCCCGGGTTACCCCCAGACCGAGACATAGAGTTCACCATTGACCTAGTCCCCGGCTCTGGCCCTATTTCTAAGGGATGCTACAGAGTCAACCCGAAGGAGGCCAAGGAGAAGAAGGATCAGATCAATGAACTAAAGGCTTTAGGATTTATTCAAGACGGAGCTTCACCTTGGGGAGCACCTGTCTTGTTTGTACCCAAGAAGGACGAAACTGTGAGGATGTGCATCGACTACCGGGCGCTGAACAATATCACAGTCAAGAACAAGTACCCTCTGCCCCGGATCGATGACCTGTTTGACCAACTCAGTGGAGCCAAGGTGTTCTCGAAGATTGACCTCAGATCCGGCTACCATCAGATCAAGGTCAGGAAGGAGGACATTCCCAAGACGGCGTTCAACACCAAGTATGGGCAGTTTGAATTCTTGGTCATGCCGTTTGGACTGACGAATGCTTCTGCTGTATTCATGAACCTTATGAACAAGGTTTTCCATGAATACTTAGATCAATTTATTGTTGTCTTCATCGATGACATTTTGATCTATTCGAAGACTGAAGAGGAGCATGAGGAGCACCTCAGGAAAGTTCTGGAAACTTTGAGGAAAGAGAAGTTATATGGTAAGCTATCCAAATATGAATTCTTTCTAGACAAGATGGATTTTCTTGGCCATGTTGTCACAGAAGAAGGAATTTCGGTGGATCCTAAGAAGATAGCTGCTGTGGAGAAGTGGTCTACCCCAAGCTCAGTTGCTGAGATCAGAAGTTTCTTGGGCTTGGCTGGTTATTACCGGAAGTTTGTGAAGGATTTTGCCAGAATTGCTGAACCAATGACGAAGCTTACTCAGAAGAATGAAGAGTTCATCTGGACGGAAGATTGCCAGGCTGCATTCGAGGAGCTGAAGAAGAGGCTGACCACTGCACCAATCCTTGCGCTACCCGCAGGAACTGGTGGTTTCTCAATCTACAGCGATGCCTCTGGAAAAGGACTGGGTTGCGTTCTTCAGCAAAATGGGAAAGTGATTGCTTACGCATCTAGGCAATTACGGAACCATAAGAAAAATTATCCCACACATGACCTGGAGCTTGCTGCAGTCATCTTTGCATTGAAGCTATGGAAGCATTATCTCTATGGAGAGAGAGTGGAAATATATACAGACCACAAAAGTCTGAAATATGTTTTCACTCAGAAAGAGCTGAACATGAGACAAAGAAGGTGGCTGGAACTGATGAAAGATTTTGACATCGACCTACAGTACCATCCGGGTAAGGCTAATGTGGTTGCAGATGCACTTAGTCGATACCCAGTGGCGATGTTTTTGACCAAGGAGCGGCACTTGTTGGAGGACATAGAGAAGCTTGGTCTAGAGATTGTACTGCCTGAGGAGAAGATGAAGGGACAGGGGCGAGAAGCTATTGTACCTGGAGTAGACTCAACCATGATGCAGTTGTAATTGCGTTCAAGTCTGATGGACAAAATCAAGGAGACACAATTCCAAGACGAGACGCTTTGCAAACTCAGAGATGAAGTGCTGGCAGGAACACTTGAAGGTTTCTCTATCGCCAGTGACGGAGCATTGAAGAATGGTACGAGACTGTGTGTACCATCTGGCAAATTGAGGAATAAGCTGATGTAAAAAGCGCACCAGTTACAGTATTCCATACATCCTGGAGCTAATAAGATGTATCGGGATATGCGTACCATCGTTTGGTGGTATGGAATGAAGAAAGATGTATCCAGATTTGTGGCTAGATGCTTGATTTGCCAACAAGTGAAGGCTAGCAGACAGAGACCCGCAGGACTTCTACAGCCGCTGGATATTCCGGAGTGGAAGTGGGAGCATATAACAATGGACTTTGTGTCAGGATTGTCTCGATCCCAAGGAGGGAAGGATGCTATTTGGGTTATTGTGGACCGATTGACTAAGTCGGCACACTTTATTCCCTTCAAGGTTGGTTTATCCACTGAGAAGTTGGCGGCACTGTACATGCGGCACATCTACCGGATTCATGGAGTACCGGTAAGTATTGTATCTGACCGAGATACTAGATTTACCTCACATTTTTGGAAGAGTTTGCATAACAGCTTGGGAACAAAACTGAAGTTCAGCACAGCTTATCATCCCCAAACTGACGGACAATCTGAGAGGACCATCCAGACGCTAGAAGATATGCTGAGATCTTGCGTCTTGGAATTTGGAGGATCTTGGGAGGATCACTTGCATTTAGTAGAATTCTCTACAATAACGGTTACCAATCTAGCATTGGTATGACCCCATTTGAAGCTCTTTATGGACGTCGTTGCCGTACTCCACTTGTATGGGACGACGTAGGAGAAAGAGTACTACTGGGGCCAGAGATGGTGACTGACGCAGCAGAGAAAGTGAAGGTAATTAAAGACAAGCTAAGGATCGCCCAAGACAGGCAGAAGCATTGGGCAGATAACAGTCGTCGACCACTGGAATTTGAAGAAGGAGATAGTGTATTTGTGAAGATTTCTCCTACCAGAGGAACTATCCGATTTGGCAGAGCTGGGAAGCTGAGTCCCAGATATATCGGACCATTTCAAGTTTTGAGCCGAATTGGTAAAGTGGCATATCGGTTAGCTCTACCAGCTAATCTTGAGGGCGTGCACAACGTCTTCCATGTTTCGCAGCTCAGACGCTACATCCCGGATCCGAGTCATATTCTGGACCATTCAGAGCTGGAGATTGGACCCAGTCTTACAGTGCCAGAGAAGCCTGTAGTGATTTTAGACAGAGGCGAGAAGAGGACCAGGACTTCGGTGACTCCCATAGTCAGAGTTATGTGGAGACACGATTCCCCAGGTGAGTCTACCTGGAAGCGAGAGGATGAGAGGCGAGAGCAGTACCCGTACTTGTTTGAGACCTGAGGTAATTCCTAACCTTATCCTTTAAATTTCGAGGACGAAATTTCTTAAGGAGGGAAGGTTGTGAAACCCGTAATTTCAATTATTTATATGATTAATTATTAATTGTTAATTTAGGAATTTGTATTTTTAGAATTATTAAAATTGGAAATTTTATCGAAACATGAAATTTTCTAATTAATTAATATCATGATATTTAGATTAAAATTATATTTCAAGAAGATAAATTTTTTGAATTAGTTAAACAATTAATTCTGGAGATTTTTGTCAAAAATTGTATTTTTCTAATAAATAAAATATTGTGTTCCAGTTAGGTTAAATAAATATTAAATTAAACCTGTTAATTATGAAAAACCATATTTTTAGAAAATAAAGTATTATTTTCTGGATTTCGATTTTTTTTGGTCCTGACCCGTCTAGACCTGAGACCCGAACCCATCTCGAACCCAAGATCTGTTTTCTGAAGTTAATTGGAAGTCCCACATATATTTATTTATTATTTATAGGAAAAGAAATCTTTTCCCTTATTAAATTCTTTATTACTTTCTTTTAACTTTCTCTTTCTTCCATTTTGCTTTCACCAGCAAAGGAAAGCAAGTTTCCTTTTTCCTTTCAACTGTAGACTTTCCCTTTCCCCGCGAGCAACGGCCGCTGGCCGCGACCCCTCCCCTTCCAAAACTGGCCACCCCTTCAGTTTCCCGTAACCCCCAGCCCTACCCTATTTAACCCCTTCCTCACCTCCATCCTCATTCACAACTTCTCATTCACCATTTTCCCCAGAAACCCCAACCTTTCTCCCGAGCTCTCGCGACTCCGACGGCCAACGTCGACCCCGGCCTTCGGCGACAACTCCGCCCGGCCCCTCTGTCAGATCCGCGCCCCTGCCCTAACTCAGGTGCGGTTTCCCTCCCGGCCGATCCTGTGTCCGGCGCACCCCTCGCCGCCGGTCCCCGCAAGCTAGGCCGCCCCGTGCCCTAGATCCCTGGCGGTTGATCCCCGCAGCCCCAGCGCTGCTGACCCGCCTCCAGCGCCCCGCTCCCCAAGTCCGACCCGGCGCCGCCCTTCGCCGCTGACCGCCGGCGACAGCCCTGTCCGTCCGATCTGTGCACGTGGCACTGTCCCGAGGAGCCCCGTTCCCCGTGAGTTTCTGACGTAATTTCGGTTCCATTCTGCAGTTCTGCGTGTTTCGAGTCCGCGGCATCACTTCGGATTCTGTCGATTTCGGTAACTTCTGGATAGTCCCATAGTTCTCTTTTGGTCTGTGATGATTTTGGTCCACCGAATCCTTCGGGAATTCGGAATTTTGGTTCTTGGTTAGTTTCTGTTGGTTTTGCTTCGGCAGTAATTCTGTGATTATAGATTTTATATATATTATTTTGGGTTTTTAGTTAAAACTTGGTTCTGTGATTTTCTCGGAATTTTCGAGAATCTTTCGGATAGGATTCTGTGAGTTTCCGATATTACTTCGGGAAATTCCGATATCATTTCGGGATTTCGAATTTATTTCGGAAAATAGTTTTATGGATATATTTGGGTATCCCTGGTTTGGGATTTATTTTGCAGGAAAAATCGGCGCGTTTCCCAGTTTTTGGATTATCCCGAAAATAGAGGAAATGCTGCCGAAATTTCTATAAAATTTAATTATATAGTTTTAAAATAATTTTTCGGAAAATACAAAATATTTGGATTTATTTGGGCGACGACCGTATTGGTCAATGGGCCCTGGCTAACTGCAAACGAAACCGGTTTCGCCCGGACGTTGAGGCATTAGCTATAAAAATGACGATTGGACCAGTTCTGAGACTCAATAATATTTTATATTTTTAATTAGAATTATTAAATATTATTTATATTTAATTTTGTAGGCAGTTTACAGGACTAACGAATTTTTCTCTTATTTTAATTCTTGGGAATGTAAGGGCATAAGCTCATTTACTATTCTACAGTTTTGTAATAAGTAGGTAGTAGCTGTGGTTTTCTGGGTTTTTGTGAGAATGCGTAAAAATTAGGAATAGAAAATTATATTAATTACAATTTGGAAATTCACGATATTTCTCATTTAAAGGAAAAGTCTATTTTTATATAACTATCAAAAGTATTAAGTTTTTCCAAATAAACCGATAAATACAATTTTCTCGAAATTAAATGTAAATTGATGTTTCTTAATTGTAACGCACTAATAATAGCATTTTGTTTGTGTTAGCTAAATCAAGACTAAAATTGACTAGGACGCAACTAGAGATTACAACTAGTATGGCATCTTAGCAACTTTAGTTTTCCGAGACAAGTTTCCTAATGTAGGATCTCAAGGAAGATTTTGAATTTCCAATCCGACGTATCGACCCATCCAGTCAAATTATTTTGAGGCAAGTACAATTTTGTGGTAGATTACAATTGGTTAATAATTGTTTTAATGCAATTTTAAATCACGATACAACACGAAACTCTTTTGAGAGCATTGACTGTAACTACTGTAACTATTGGGGATTGGGGGAGTAGTGTAGTGGATATGACCACATCCAATTAGCGTAACTGATTATATTAGCTTACCCCTCAAACACACGGGGATAAGCCATACCATATCACTAGGATATTACTGTAACAAACCCAATCCGGTCATATTCATTACCTATTCATATCTCACTATTTTAACTGTTGAAAAATTATTTATTTCAAATTGTTTAAAAGTGCACAATTCCATTATTAATTTCAATTGTTAAAATATCATGAATTTGTACTTTGCTCCCTCCTGACTGGAGACTATATTTTTAGGTCTTGTTGAGGATGCAGAGCTACTGATTAGTAGCTACTATGACCCTGAGCTATACCCTGCAGTGCTTCCTGAGGATGGATTACTGGATGAGGATGTTGCTTTTATTTAGATGTTATTTTTCCAGTTTGTTGGTTTTAAAACAATGTTAATTCAGTTGGTGGTTTATGTTTGTACTTTGTACTGGACAAGTTTTAAGTTTTAATTTATCAAATAATTAAAGTTGTGGCAAATTAGTTTGAGTTGTTGATTACCTGCATATGGAGATACAGCTTAATGCCGCCGCCTCAACAGCGGTGCAGGCTGGGCATGATCCGATTCGACCCAAGTAATTGGGACCGGGTCGTGACAAGTACGTACTCCCAAGAGATTTTGGTCGAATGCGATTTTTACTGCTTGTTATCTTATTAACCGCATGCCATCGTCAGTTTTTAATGGTAGCACTCCCTTCTCTCGGCTCTTTCCCGTACGAGAACCATTTCCTCTGCCTCTCAGAATCTTTGGCTGCTTATGCTATGTTCGGGATACCCGAACAACTCTTTCTAAATTAGATCCTAAGGTATTACAATGTATTTTTCTTGGGTATCCTAACGGTAAAAAAGGGTATCGGTGTTATTTCCCCGTCTTAAAGAGAGATTTTTTCACTCGGGTTGTTATCTTTGTATAAACCGAATTTCCTCCACTCCCACAATCAACGGGTCCGATTCTCCTAGTCTATCCAGAAGAGGATTTTTTGTTATTTCCTGATCAAACACAACAGCCCCCCGTACGGGTGCCCTCCCTTACCGAGCCAGTTTCCCAGGATGATGGTTCGCATACACCGATTCAGTCAGTGCCGATATCGCCTACATAATCCTCCTCCTCTAGTTCCGCTAGCAGCTCCGACTCTAATGAGTTACCTCCACCTGTTCCACCCGCAGCTCTACCGGTTCCGCCAGCAGCTCCGGCAGTTCCGCCTCCAGAACGTCTTCGTCGTGCTTGTTGTGATCATCTCTTGTATGTTAACAGCTACAAAGGACTTACCAGTCACACACAGTCTCTGGTGGCTACTATTAATGGGATTCAAATTTCCAATACCGCTGAGGAGGGTCTCAGACATCCTGGTTGGCGTACTGTTATGAACGAGGAGATGAAAGCTCTCAGAAAAAATCACACTTGGGACTTGGTCGATTTACCCACTGGTAAACGGACAGTAGGTTGCAAATGGGTATTAACAACCAAGGTGAAACCAGATGGCTCTCTTGATCGCCTGAAGACTCGTCTGGTGGCCAAAGGATACTCTCAAACATATGGTGAGGATTACTTCGAGACCTTCTCTCATGTTGCTAAAATAACGTCTGTTCGTGTCCTCATGGCCTTGGTCGTTCGCTATGACTGGTCGTTGCTTCAACTGGATATCAAGAATGCTTTCCTCTACGGGAATCTTGATGAAGAGGTATATGTAATGCAACCTCCCGGGTTCGTTGCAAGGGAGGGTAAAGTGTGTTATCTGAGGAAGGCCTCTATGGTTTGAAATAATCATCCCGTGCGTTGTTTGGTCGATTTACACATGTGGTTACTCAATTTGGATTGTGTCAATCAAAGAAGGATCATTCCGTATTCTACCAACAGACATCAGCTGGAAGGATATTACTTGGTGTCTATGTTGATGACATTGTAATCGCAGGAGATGACAGTCAAGGTATTGAAGGCCTCAAAAAGTTCCTGGGAGGACAATTTCGAACCAAGGATATGGGATCATTGAACTATTTCTTGGGTATTGAGGTCACACGGAGTAAGCGGGACATTGTAATATCCCAGAGAAAGTATGTGCCGGACATACTAAATGATGCAGGCATGATGCAAGCCAAGGGAGCAACCTCACCTATGGATCTAGGGGCAAAGTTACTTCCAGACGAAGGGGCTCTGATGACTAACCCAGAACAGTATCGTCGAGTAGTTGGAAAACTCAACTACTTGGCAGTCATAATTCGTCCGGATATTTCTTTCGCAGTAAGTATTGCAAGTAGATTTATGGCTTCTCCAAGAGTTCCACACTGGTAGGCAGTTCTCAGAATCCTGTGTTATCTAGTCAAGAATCCAGGAAAAGGAATTCGGATGGAGAATAATGGACACACTCGTATTAAGTGTTTTACTGATGCTGACTGGGGAGCAAGTCTGACAGATAGACTATCGACATCTGGCTACTCAGTATTTATTGGCGGAAATCTAGTGTCATAGAAGAGCAAGAAACAAAGTGTGATAGCACGATCAAGCTCAGAAGCAAAATATCAAGCTATTGCTCATGGTGTGATAACCAATATGCTATTTATATTGCCACAAACCAAGTATTTCATGAACGGACGAAGTATATTGAAATTGATATCCACTTTGTTCGTGATAAGTATATAAATGGAGTAATAAAATTTCAACATGTGATGACCGGCGACCAGATAGCTGATATCTTCATAAAGCTTCTTTTGGGTCCTCGGATTTAATTTCTATGTAACAAGCTGGGCATGATTGACATCTATGCTCCAGCTTGAGGGAGGGTGTTAAGTGTTATATTAGAGTTATTAGTTAATGGGCTTAGTCCCACATTGCTTAGAATAATAGGAGAGGGGCTAGCCTCTCATATATATATGTACTCTCATCATTAATAAATCATCTTATTATTTCCATCTCTACAATAACTAATAAGCAATAAAAATTAAGCAATAAGCATAAAAGTAATGGTCGTGAGTTAGGCCACCCATCAACCCAAGCTCTCAAGAAAATGTACCCTTCTTTAGATATCCTTGCTTCTTTCATTGTGAACTGTGTAGTTTAGCTAAGCATCACCGGGTTCCCTACCCGGTGAGTCAAAATAAAATTGCTTCCGCTCCTTTCGAGTTGGTGCATTCTGATGTATGAGGACCTTATCCGATTGAATCAGTAATGGATTTTAAGTACTTTGTTACTTTTGTTAATGATTACTCATGTGCCACTGTTGTTTATCTGATAAAAAAATGTTCTGAATTGTTTAACATTTGGTACAATTTTCATGCCGAAATAAAGACACAATTTGGTATTCCAATCAAAAAATTTCGGAGTGACAATGGCCGTGAATATTTATCTCATGATCTCGATAGTCATTTGGCCCGCAATGACATCATCCACCAAATTACTTGTGTGTACACACCACAACAGAATGGTGTGGCCGAGCGCGAGAATCATCATCTCTTGGAAAACAACACGTGTTCTTATGTTTCAAGCACGTACTTCCAAGAAATTTTGGTCGGATGCGGTTCTTACTGCTTGTTATCTTATTAACCGCATGCCATCGTCAGTATTCAATAGTAGCACTCCCTTCTCTCGATTCTTTTCTGGACGAGAGCCATTTCCTCTGCCTCTCAGAATCTTTTGGCTACTTATGCTATGTTCGGGATACCCGACTAACTCTTTCTAAATTAGATCATAAGACAATACAATGTATTTTTCTTGGGCATCCTAAAGGTTAGAAAGGGTATCGGTGTTATTCCCCTGCAGCTCTACCGGTTCCGTCAGTAGCTTCCGCCATCATAACATCCAGGTAACATAGGTTCCACCAGCAGCTCCACCGGTTCCGTTAGTAGCTTCCGCCATCATAACGTCCTCGTCGTGCCTGTCGTGATCATCCATTATATGTTGACAGCTACAAAGGACTTATCAGTCATACTCAGTCTCTGGTGGCTACTATTGATGGGATTCAGATTCCCAAGACCGCTGAGGAGGGTCTCGGACATCCTGGTTGGCGTGCTGCTATGAACGAGGAGATGAAAGCCTCAGGAAAAATCATACTTGGGACTTTGTCGATTTACCTACTGGTAAACAGGCAGTAGGTTGCAATTATTCACAATCAAGGTAAAACTAGATGGCTCTCTTGATCGCCTTAAGGCTCGTTTGGTGGCCAAAGGATACGCTCAAACCTATGGTGAGGATTACTTCGAGACCTTCTCTCTTGTAACATCCAGTTTTCCAAATGAGGGTAATTTTGAACTTTTGTAATTAATTATTATTTATTGATATTTATATCACATTGTGAATTTTGGTGATTTTTAATCAATTTAAAACTGTTTTAAGTCATGACTTGTGATTTTGATGTGCTGCTAGTGAAACCCTAGAGACTGTCTGACCTATAGCCTAACCATATGATTGGGGATATTTAATTATCATTTTTAGCCTAGGGATACTTTGGTCATTTTGACTTATTGGAATTATTTGATTAATTATGGGATTGATGATTGTTAATTTTGACTTTTTTCTAGTTGCGACTTAAGAGACTAACCTAGAAGCTAACCCTAGCTATGGTGACTTAGTTAGCATGGTGAGACCCTAGTCTAACTTAAGTCGACATCATTTTAGTCATTTAGGAACTAGTTTGAAATAGGAGAAATAATGATAGGTGCAATGACTTATGACTTAAGGATTTAATTCCATGACTTATGAAACTTGGCCCATGACTTGAACCCTAACCCTAATTTCAGCCATAAGTGACCAGCCACGTAGGGATCCCCACCCTATTTAAACACTCATTCACTTGTTCTTGCCTCTTTTGTGCTCAACCAACTTTTAGGAAGGAGAGGTAAATCTCCATATTCCCTAATTCATATTAATTCCATTTTGATTCCTTTTTCATTCAAATCTTTTGCAATAGATTCTAATCACCCTCTATTTGATATTCATGGAGAGAAATTTCAGTTTGAGTACAATTTAGAGGATTTGGCTAGCATCGGAAATCAATCGATTTGGGGCTTTTCTTGGTCATTTGAACATATAGGTAAAACTCCTTAAATTGTGTTTTTATTCTGATTTTCTTGCATATTAGGCTAGATCTAGGTGTCCCCTAGCTGTCCCTCAAGTTTGGTAGGAAACCGTGTCCGTTTGGTGTCCGTATCGAACACGTGTCAAAGTGTATGTGCATGTGTTTGTTAAAATGCCACATAGAAATGGATTTTCGTATTTTCTAAAACTATTACATGTTTTTGAAGCTCTTAAAGTGTAGATTAAGTATGTTAAACACTGAGCACTATTTGGGGTTATATTCGTATCCAAAATGGACACGCACCCCTTGCACGAGCACCGCACTGTGTCCGTGCAGTCCCCTGCTGTACGGGCTCGACACAGGATACGACACGGCCTCTCGTGACACGATTTTTGGCACAGAGGTCGGGGCAACCTCTGCCACCATCCTCCCAAAATTTGGGCTGGGTTGGTAGAATATTCGAGGAGTTATCCCTCTCGCACTGATTCTTCACTGACACTGCACGCACGAAACCCTCTCTCTGACACGCGACTCAAACTTGGACACGGCGACACTGGGACACGGTGCAGGAGCATAGGCGTGTAGCCCTATGTGTGACGAACACATGTGCACAAGCACGACACTTCTCGTGCACTGTGTCGTGTCCATTTCGACACGACATAGCCGCACGAGGCAGCCCAATGCACAGTTTTCTGACACTATCTAATTTACATATTTGGACACCTCGTGTCCTGATTCTTGGATTCGTTGGTGTCCCATTGGACACGTGTGACATGTCCACATGTCTGTACACACTTGACACTCACTCGCACTTGCACATCACTCGACCACGGCTCACACACATCACACACACATGTTATTTTGATACTGCACTTCACTGGCACTGTTTGACACTTTGATTCACACTCTGTGACACTCTTGGACACGTGGGTGACACCACGACATGTTGACACATGTCACACATGCTGTACACACATTGGGTTACCTGAATTGCATAGAACACGCACTCACATCCCTTTCTTCTTAATTACAGTGCAGTATACACATATTGTTGTATATATATAGGTTAAGGACTGTTAACTGTTAGCTATATGTTGATCGGATGGATGCAATGTTGAATCATAGTTTCAGTTAGAGAGTTTGGGTTTTAGGTTGTATATATATAGTTAAGTTTGCTGAACTGATTTCATTTGGTTGAATGTTGGTAAAACTGGAATCAATTTACTTTTAAACTTGGAACTGAGATGTTGGGTTTTCAAATGTAATTCAAAGGGGTATTTCGAAAACTAGATTTCATTGATATTTCAAATGTGAAGTTTATTTAGTTTCATGTATATATCTATGTAAATATTCATGGTGGTTTAGTCTCTTGGTATCATATTTATATATATTGTATGTTAGTGTATATATATTTTAGGACTGTTTTGATAGATAGCTATTTCATTCTTATAATTTTAGATGTAGTGGATTAGATGTTTAGATATAGATTGTTGTACTTGTGGTTGATGTTGTAGTGGTTGTTAGAGAGTGGGATAGAGAGGGTATGAGAATGTTAGAGAGTAGAGAGGAAATGAGAAGAAGGGGGAGTTTGTGAGACCTTCAACAGTACCCTTCACAGGAAAACAGGGTAGCAACAGCCCAGGTTGCAGCACCTGCAACAGCAGGGAAGCCTGCTGCTTGGCAGTTCCTTGCTGCCTTTTTGAACCCCCTGTAGCAGCATGTAGGCTGCCACTTATTGGCAGTAAACCCCCTTCCCCCTTTTTCCATATGTTCTAGTATTTTGTTAGTATAGATGTGAGTGTGTGGGTTTGGTTAGGGTATGTTAGAGTTTTGATAGAGAGTTAGTGAGTGTTAGAATTCGTATTAGTTAGCTATCTATATAATTTGGATTGTATGTTAGAAGTTAGTTTCAAGTTAGATATATGGTATAGATTAGATCCCATGTTAGTTAGTAAATAGATAATAGTTAGCATGTTAGCAAATATGTTATTTTGATATAAGTTAGTATGTTAGTGATTTTAGATAGATAGAGAGTTGGTTTTGGATAGATAGAGTGAGTTGGTCTTCTAAGTTAGAGAATAGATCGTGTGGTATCCTTTAGGACACCAACTTGGTATTATCTCATTACCATTACCTTAAGGTAATGTGAAATTACCTTTTTGGACTTTCTAGTATCAAGATACCGTGATACGGTATCGAGACACTAGAGGAAGGTTGGAATACCATATTAGAGGGTAGGGGAATACTTAGAATGAAGGTGGAGAAGTCTAGAGTCGGAGTTAGAGGCTAAGGTAAGGGTTTACCTTGGAAAGGGTAAACGGGGTAAATTAAGATAATGTCTATTTCTCAACGTATGAGTTAAATACTTTAAGATATAGTTATAGTTAGGATTTTATGGTTGGTAATGGTTAGGAATAGTGGACTTAGACTAGTTTTGACCTCGGTTGACAACAGTTGACTGTTGACCAAAAGTCAACTGTAAATCAATCCTTGACTTAGATTGACCCGGTTTGACTTGCTTTGACTTACTTGGACCTAGTTTGACCTAGAAATCATGTAGACTGCATTGTGTCTTTCATTTTTTCTTGTATTTTACATATCATAACCTGTACTGCTCTATTTAGGACATTGTGACTCCGGTGCAGACATCTGATATTACACTACTCTTTTCAGAGTATCAGGCGAGTACATTCTCTGATAGTTCTCTCATTTATTTGTCAATTACTGTACTTCAGTTCTAGTTAGTTTTATGTGATTCTCTGTTACAACACGTATGGATATTTCTGGATTCATGTATGCGACACAAATACCATATTGTCTGGCCTCTATTACTGAAATCATTCTGGAATCATTGCTAGTATCATCATGTTTGCTGGACTCATCTCGATTCTCGTGTCTTGTACTGGATTCACTTATATTGCGGGACAAAGAAATATTGAGTAAGACATGTAGACATACCCCAAATCTGGAATCTCCCAACTGGAATCTACTTGAAGCATAGCCATCTCTCGCCTGATCAGTGAGTGATGTGCCTGATACCTACAGCCGTTTACATGTCGATCTCAGTATTTTAAAATATACTATTAGAATATAGCTGGTCTCACCTGGATTCTTGATCACTGACTAGAATCATCTTGTACTGGATTCATCTTGTATTAGATTCATCTTGTACTGGATTTACATAGGATTTACACTTGTTTACATTTACTATCTGGACTTATCATGTTACTCTAGTTCAGTTAGAATTTTATTTTATAGTCTTTATTGCCATGATTCTTCTCTTGTTTAGTTACCTTACTTTCCTTGTATCTTAACTGTTTCTTTATACCATCACCTGAATATAAACTACCATGTTCATCAATAAAACTATCTATAACTGCGTTATAGTTCTCTATCATTTACTTGGGTTTTCTAGATGAGTTGTACTCGTTCCTGTCCTGATTGGACCTGTTGAAAATTTTATAGATGATTGCCTTGAGGACACTTGCCCTACTTACTATGGACCAGGAGATGGCTTAGCTACCTTTGGCCCCGACACTCAGGAGTGATCGGGAGACTAGCTAGTTGACTTGGTTTAGTTCATGTTTTAGAACTTGAATTGTAATAAGTTGAGATATGTTTTGTTTTGAGATTGTTTGAGATTAAATTATTTAGTAGTTGGTTTTATTGTTGTTATTTAGTCTTAGTTATAAACTTCTGTGTTATCATATCGTGCTTAGACTGTGATTGAGATTCATTATATCTATACTTGTCCTCCGTTCGGAGTTGAGATTTTGACAAGTACATTATATAATTGCGTGAGTTGTTGTTTAGATAGTGACCTAGAACATCGTTCTACCGTCGACACTGCGGCGTAGGCTGGGTGCTGTTACGTACTCGTACCCTCACAGTGGGTGCGGGTCGTGACATCTCTTGTTGCTAAAATGATGTCTATTCGTGTCCTCATGGCCTTGGTCGTTTGCTATGACTGACGTTGCTTCCACTAGATATCAAGAATGCTTTCCTCCACGGGGACCTTGATGAAGAGGTATATGTGATGCAACCTCCCGGGTTCGTTGCAAGGGAGGTAAAGTGTGTCATCTGAGGAAGGCTCTATATGGTCTGAAACAATCATCCCGTGCGTGGTTTCGTCGATTTACACATGTGGTTACTCAGTTTGGATTGTGTCAATCAAAGAAGGATCATTCTGTATTCTACCAACAGACATCAGCTGGAAGGATATTACTTAGTGTCTATGTTGATGACATTGTAACCACAGGAGACGACAGTCAGGGTATTGAAGGTCTCAAGGAGTTTCTAGGAGAACAATTTCAAACCAAGGATATGGGATCATTGAACTATTTCTTGGGTATTGAGGTCACACGGAGTAAGCAGGATATTGTAAAGTCCCAGAGAAAGTATGTACTGGAGGCATGATGCAAGCCAAGGGAGCAACCTCACCTATGGATCCGAGGGCAAAATTACTTCCCGACGAAGGGGATCTGATGAACCCCCCAGAACAGTATCGTCGAGTAGTTGGAAAACTCAACTACTTGGCAGTCATGACTCGTCCGGACATTTCTTTCGCAGTAAGTGTTGCAAGTAGATTTATGGCTTCTCCAAGAGTTGCACACTGGCAGGCAGTTCTTAGAATTCTGTGTTATCTAGTCAAGAATCCAGGAAAAGAAATTCGGATGGAGAATAATAGACACACTCGTATTTAGTGTTTTACTGATGTTGACTGAGGAGCAAGTCTGACAGATAGACGATCTACATCTGACTACTCAGTATTTATTGACGAAAATCTAGTGTCATGGAAGAGCAAGAAACAAAGTGTGATAGCACGCTCAAGCTCAGAAGCAGAATATCGAGCTATTGCTCAATGTTCTAAAAATCGCTAGGCGAACTCGGTGCGACGGAGGTCCGCCTAGCGCCTAGCCCGCCTAGGCGGCCGCCTAGAAATTTTTTTTTGAAATTTTTGAAAATTTGAAATTTGAAATTTGAAATTTCAATGTTCTAAAATCCAAATACTATCTTAAAACCCAAACAAATATCCAAAATACAACTAAGAATAAATAAAATAAAAAAAATCAAAAATTCAAAAAATCCGTCGCCTAGGGGCGCCTAGGCCCACCTAGGGCCCGCCTAGCCACCTAGCCCACCGCCTAGCCCACCGCCTAGGGGGTTTTCGGTGCGGTGGGCGGGCGCCTAGCGCCTAGGCGGCACTTAGGCGGGCAGGCGCCTAGGCCAATTTTTAGAACACTGTTATTGCTCATGGCACATCAGAGGTATTATATATTAACATCTCTTACAAGAACTGGAAGAAGACGCAGGATCTCAAGCGGCAGATCTATAGTGTGATTACTAATATGTTATTCATATTGCCACCAACCCAATATTTCATAAACAGATGAAGTATATTGAAATTGATATCCACTTTGTTCGTGATGAGTATACAAAGGGAGTGATAAAATTTTAACATGTGAGGACCGGCGACCAGATAGCTGATATCTTCACAAAACCTCTTTTGGGTCCTTGTGTTCAATTTCTATGTAACAAGCTGGGCATTATTGACATCTATGCTCCAGCTTGAGAGAGGGTGTTAAGTATTATATTAGAGTTATTAGTTAATAGACTTTAGTCCCACATTACTTAGAATAATAGGAGAGGGGCTAGCCTCTTATATATATATATATATGTAGTCTCTCATCATTAATAAAATCATTATATTATTTCCATCTCTACAGAGACCTTTTCCGGTTGAATCAATGATAGATTTCAATTACTTTGTTACATTTGTTGATAACTACTCGCGTGTAACTTTTGTTTATCTGATGAAAATTGCTCCGAATTATTTGAAATTTTGTACAATTTTTACGCAAAAGTAAAAATAGAATTTAGTGTTCCGATTAAATATTTTCGAAGTGACAATGGTCATGAGTATCTATCTCATTAGTTCAATACCCATCTGTCCCGCAATGGCATCATCCACCAAACTTTTTGTCCTTACACACTACAACAGAATGGTGTTGCCACGCGCAAGAATTACCATCTCTTGGAAAAAACACATGCTCTTATGTTTCAAGCACGTACTCCTAGAAGATTTTGGTCGGATGCCGTACTTACAGCTTTTTATCTTATTAATCGCATATCATCGTCGGTTTTCAATGGTACTACTCCCTTTTCTCGGTTATATCCCGAACGAGAGTCGTTTCCTCTCTCTCAAAAAAAATTTGGTTGCCTATGCTATGTTCGGATACTCGACCGACTCATTCTAAATTAGATCCTAAGGCAGTCCAATGTATTTTTCTTGGGAGTCCTAAATATCAGAAAGGGTATCGGTGTTTTTTTCGTACCTCGAAGAGATTTTTTTTTTTCTTTCAGGATGTTATGTTCGTTGAAACTGAGTTTCCTCCAGTTCAACAATCTATGGATCTAGTTCTCCAAGTTTACCCAGAAGAGAATTTCTTGTTATTTCATGTTCAAACACAATAGCCCACCGTAAGGGTGTCCTCCCCTACTGAGCTAGTATCCCAGTCCAACGGTCCACAAACACCTGGTCAGTCAGTGACGACATCTTCCGAACGATTATGGCAGATAGTTCCCACGATCACAGAGCCATCCTCCTCCTCTAGCTCCACTGATTCGCCTACGCCTATTCCGCCAGCTCGACCTCGTCGTGCCTGTCGTGATCATCCCTTGTATGTTACATACTACAAAGGACTCGCGATCCACACTCAGTCCTTGATTGCTACTAATGATGGGATTCATATTTCCAATACTACCGAGAAGGGTCTCAAATATCCCGGTTAGCGTGCTGTTATAGAAGAGGAGATGAAAGCGCTCCGGGAGAACCATACTTGGGACTTGTAGATTTTTCTACTGGTAAGCAGGCAATAGGTTGCAAATGGGTATTCACGATCAAGATAAAACCGAATGACACTCTTGATCGCCTAAAGGCTCATCTGGTTGCTAAAGGATATTCTTAGACCTATAGTGAGAACAATTTTGAGACTTCTCCATTTGTCATGATGACATTTGTGCGCATACTCTTAGCCTTAGCTGTTCGCTATGACTGGTCATTGCTTCAGCTGGATATCAATAATGCATTTCTCTACGAGGATATTGAAGAAGTGTATGTGGTGCAACCTCCCGGGTTCTTTGTAAAGGAGGGTAAAGTGTGTCATCTGCGAAAAGCCCTCTACGGTCTCAAACAATCACCTTGTGCGTGGTTTGGTCAATTTACACATGTTATTACTCAGTTTGGCATGTGACAATAAAAAAAGGATCATTCGGTATTCTACCGACGGACATCAGCTGGAAGGATACTACTTGGTGTCTATGTTGACAACATTGTGATCACGGGAGACGACGGCCAGGGTATTGCAAGACTAAAGAAGTTTCTGGGAGAACAATTTCAGACCAAGGATATGGGACCATTGAACTACTTGGACATTAAAGTCACATGGGACAAGCGGAACATTGTAATGTCTCAGAGGAAGTATGTGCTGGACATACTAATGATGCAAAAATGATGTAAGCCAAGGGTGCAACCTCGCCCATGGATCCAGGGACAAAGTTACTCCCAAATGATGGGTTCCTGATGACCAATCCTGTTAGTACCAGTTTGTTTGTGTGCAGGTTCAGGTAATCAACACGCTTAGTGCGGAGCTCGCTTGAATACGCTGAGGAATAAAATTTTTTAGCGTTTCGAGGCGTGCGACCGCATTGAAGACTTCACCTATACGGGACGTGATGTATCGACATCGCCTTCTTCAAGTTGTAAGTCATGGTATGATCAGTTGTAATTGAGAGAATGGGAGAGAGCTGAGTGTTTGTATTCAGAGAGAATATGAGCTTGAGTGACTTGTAATCTTGGCTTCGCGCCTTGTAATCTTATATTCAATATCAATAAAGAATATCATTTTGTGCATGTCTTTGTGTTGTTCAATTTTTTGTTTGGGACTTCTGTACAATGACCCGTCGCCAAGCTACTGTATAGGCCGTTATGGTAGTCGTCTTGCACAACGCAACTTAAGTTCGTGCGGTATCACATCCAAGCAAGGACAATTTGCGGAACCGGGACGTAACACATTTAACCTGTAGAAACATGCATTGAAATCGTGGGAACATATATACTATGACATCAAGTTGATAGTCTATATGGCAGCATAAGAGAACTCTACTTTACCCAAGTCATGGGATCGAAAGGCTGAGTGTCAATTTGAAAACCCAACGTAAAGTACTATTTAGGCATAAACTTTAATATTTTCATGTTCTACACAAATCTAACACAACGAAATTATTCCTTAACTATGTGGGTTCGTCTCTTTTATTAGCATACCTATTCAGTACGTAAGAAAATATCCATTTTATTAGGTGTGAAGGCGAAGCAGAGACAAGTTCATCGAAGCCACCCACGGTCCACCTGAACGAAATATTGCCTCGACCGAGCAGGAGTCCGAGCAAGTCGCTGCATAGCCAAGTCTGAACTGTGTTGTGTCTATTGATTCATAATGTTGAACTGAGCGGGACGGGTCTCTACATCAACATCTTGAATAATCCTCCATCATCGGCGATGCTCCCCACCCAAAAGTCAACTGTGGAAATGAGAAGGTAAAATAGTCATTAGAATAAGCTTCTTTCCTTGTTTCAATGTTTTATGGTTAATATCCTTGTTCGTCACACTCTAATTTCTTAGATTGTCCTCATTGCTTTGATGTTTAATATGGCCAATCTTATTCACCAAGCACGTTAGCATCGCCTTCGTAATGCAGTTCCACTTATGCGTCACTCCTAGGTGATGTGGTTCCTCACCGATTAATCGCTCATTTGGCCAATTGTTGAACTCATTTGGTCCATTGGTGAATAACACCACAGAAACCGTCTTATGTGATATTTGAGATTAGCACAATCCCATGTTGAATATTCATCTAGAAATCCCTTGTCTGTTCACTATCATATCTGTTTCTCGATTCCCTTCCAAATTCTCTAAGTCTTTCTCCCCAAGATAGAAATTGGGAACAAATGAAAACAAGAAAAAAACAAAACAAGTTATTGCCTCTTCACGGCCACCATCACGACGACCACCCTCACGTCCATGACCCCTCTAGTGCCCGATGACTGTCCTCAACAGTATCATTGTTGACCTCAAACGTGACAAGGGTGACCCATTTGCCTTGCTGCCCCCATCAGCGTCTGATGCCATGCAGGCTCTCATGAAAGAATTGAAAGCATACTCGTGATCCCGAAAACAATCCTTTCATGCCATACCAGTCAATCTTCACCCCTGGAAGGAAACTGAAACTCCCATAGGTTGGCCATGTGTCGCTCACGAAACGGTCGACCTCTGAGACTTTCACGGGAACATGACCAACAAAAGAGTTTTGATGTTGCTGCTGTACCTAAAGCTTCTCCTTCACTCGATCAGGTGATCCTTCATTAGAAGCTTCTTTCCTCTGCATACATGAAAGTTGCATATATGAAAGTATCATAAAGAGACCAAGTAGGCTGACTGTTTCTCTTTCACCATCCCCTCTTTTCTTTTCTTCTTTGTCCTTTTCACACCTTGGTTCTGAACTAAGTTGCCAAATACAGACATGAATAAGGACAAGGACATGATAAGGATACTGGATACACAAATTTTCAGATAGGTAAAATTGTTCGCTATGCTGATGCAGACACTTCTATGGATATGGAAACAATAGGAATACGGACACCATTATTCAGTGTCCGTGCAACATAGGTTAGGAACTTCAATCCACACCCATCCAAAGAAGTAACCTCACATCAGTGAGTAGAAGTACAATCAGGGCCGGCCTGGGGCGTTGGGTTGCCCTAGCCCTAGCCGGACTACTATAAATATAGGTTTAAGTTGGGTTTGGGCTGGACAGGCCCTAAGAAAAAAATAATGTCACCAGATTCAACTGCAAACTTGTTAAGGCATCTCTAAAGTTGCATTTTGGGCTCGGCCTGCCCGGGGCCGTATGGGGGGTTTCCCTATGGAGGGGGGTTGCCCAAGCCCGAAGTTTCGTCGGGCTTATCCCTAGGCCGGCCCTGAGTAGAATGACAGGATACTAGTTGATGCCCAAAAGAGAATAACCGGTGAATAAACTCGAAAAGGATCCATGTTTGAACCAGACCCATCATAGAAGTGATGGAACTGGAAATTCCCAGGACCCTTACTTTGGTTTGTGTATTGATCGATAGAAAGTTAAACAGATTTAATACGTGTTCTAACCCTTCATAGGCGGAAACTAGGGTTACGAATTATACCTGAGGCGGAAAGAAGACAAGTAATTCCTGGCAATCGCGAGCGGACGATCCCAAGATCTTCTGTACGTATTCCTTCCTCGAGTTGGACGTCGTGTGGGCGACGATCTCCCAACCTTTTCTTCTCCTTGGCAGCCCTCTCTTTCTCTCCTTACGTGAATCACGAATTTAGAGAAAGCTTCAGATTTCTGATCTCAAAATATGGCAGCCAGAGAATAGAGGATATATAGGCTACGGCAGGGACCATGAGGAGAAATTAGGGTTAGGCCTCACA